>QAOC01021360.1:81279-166504 GCA_003255005.1 Begonia fuchsioides
AAAAAAAAAAACCGAAAATCAACAAAAAATAAGAAACCCAAGAACAAGAAAACCTCTACCTGTAACCGTGATTGCTCGAGTTGTTCGATCAATAATCTCTGAAAATTAATATATAAATAAATAAATAAAAAATCAATCAGATCTTAGCAATCTACAAATGAAAGGGAGCAAAAATGGAGTTTCTAAACCTTTCTCTCCTTCACTGAAGATAACCTTTCATCTAACAGTTGTTCAAGGTTCTGCAAATCTTTCAAGCTTAGGCCAGACAGATCCTTACCCAGAAGTCTTCTAATAAACCAAACAAATAACAGCCAACATCGTTAAAATCTCCAAAAAATCAGAAAAATTCATACAGTTGTTTTGTTTGTAGCTTTTTTATTTCTCCTTTTAGAATGTCTATCTCTTCTGAATCTCGAGTCTGAAAAGAAACATGCATCGAATCGCGATAATATCGAAGATTAAACGTCTGAAAAGAAAAAAATACATCCATGTAAAACAAGCATCGAATTGCGATAATATTGAAGATGAAAGGGCTCATCTTGCATTTGAAAAAGAAAATAACATCTAAATCCACCTAAGACAAGCATCTAATAGTGATCATATTGAAGATTAAAGGCCCCATCTTGCGTCCGAAGAATAAAAACATCGACAAAATTGATAAATCCATGCAAAACAAGCATCGAATAGCGATCATATTGAAGATTAACGGCCTCCCGAAAGATACCTCCACCCTGTATTCTAGGATAGCGGACTCTGATGAATCCATACAATTGCTATATCTAGAAAGGGTATGTGTCATACTGCAAGAAAAAAGAATCGAACAAGCAAATAACTGGAAAAAAAATCGTAATTTCGAACAATTTTACAAGCTTAGATTGGGTTTTGCACTAGAAATTTAAAGCTTAGTCTTTATTTATCCTTTCCCCCTTCTGTCTGTAATCTAAAGTTAGGAGGAGTTTTAAACCAGCGAATGCAAGTTTGGGAACATCTCTGACAGACAATCTTTTCCTTAAATATTTGGCGGATTCTGTTTTTCTTTTTTGGTTCATATTCCAATGAAAAGCAGTAAATTTAAATCGAGAGAGGTTGAAGTTTTCAAAAATGAAGAAATTACAGAAAATTGAGTTGAAAGGACAGAGATTGATGATGAATAAAACAGAAGACTGGAAAGTTAATCAAACTCAGTGGATAGAGCATAAAAACGAAACAAAATAGTTGTTCAAATGTGACATTTCAAAGCCAGAAGTTACGAGCATTGTGGCTTTGCCAGACAAGAACAAGAACAAGCAGAAAACCAGAAGAAAAAAGAGTTCGATTCGAGTTCTGGAGATTTAACAGCCTTGTGCAAATGTAAAAAAGAAAGCAACAAAATCAAGTGAATCTACCATTAAATCCAGAAAATCGCCATTGAACTCGTATTTTTAGAAACAAGCGACAGATCAAACACAAACCTGCAACTCGAAGAGCTTTCGGGTGTTGGAGAAGATAATCACAGCAACCTCAGCATCGCAAAGAATGGCAAGTTCTTGAGCCTTCTTCAGCAACCCAGCTCGCCTCTTAGAAAAAGTTACCCGCCTGCTATTAACATTCTCAATCTTTTTAATCTCAATCTTTCCTCGACACATTTTCAGAAATACCCAGACGATCAAAACCCCCCAAAAACCAACAGATTTTGGTTTTCGACGGTCAAAAAAGGCGCTATTTTTCTCTGTTCTTCATCAGAAGCCCCGTTCTTCAAAATTCTGGGTGAAATGGAGCCTCTGATTCCCGAATGAACTTGGAAAGCATGAGAATGGGTTGCCAAATCTGGAGAGAAGAAGATAAAGGAGCAGGCGTTTTGCCCCAAATGGCAGAAATAGCTGGAAACGGCAAGCTTGCATGGATCTGTACTCTTTTTCCCACTTTTAGAGGTCTCGTTTCTGGGTCCCATCCTATGTTCTTCATTCTAATTCGATCGATATTTCTTCCCATGTTCTTGATTAATCCTTTTGTTTTGTGGGTCCTTAATAAAAATTCGATCTTTCTTTCACCCACTTGTTATTTTAGATCTTCCATCTATCACTCTCACTAGTCTAATTAACGCTACATTTAGAAAATTCTCTTCACAAAGTGACTTGAGAATTAATGTTAGATAATTCAATATTAGTTAAAAGTTTTTTATCTCTGAGTTGTTAGTCACCGTGATTTAACTCTCTCTCAAATTATCAAGCAGAAATATGAGGGCATTGAAAGCGAGTAGCTCGCCTTTTAGTACAAGAGGAATGCTAGTTTCTTCTCTCTCTCTTTCCTCCTCTCTATCATCTTTTTCCTCACTTATGATTTTTCTTTTTTTTTAATCCGCAAACAATTTTTTTCTTTTTGGGATGCTTTTAGCAATTTTCTTGCTTCCAAATATAGTAATTTTCTGTCTTTCTCTCCCTTAAAAAAAATTAATTAATTATTAATGAACATTTTATACTAAAATGTATTTTTTAACAAAATATTTAAACTTTTAATTATCTCAATTAATATATCAAAGTATGATTGTTTTTTAATTAACGCCTTAGATTTTTAATTTATCTATTAACACCCTGAAGTTTGGATAATTATCGTTGGACAGTTATAATTTAATTTCAATTATTATATGTTCTCGATGAAGATGCTCGAAAATAAAAAAATTAAAACGAAAGAAATTGAAATTGAATCGTAAGGTGTATGATGATAAAATTTTAAAGTTTAAGGCGTTAATTAAAAATACATTTAATTTAAGGAGTTAATTGATATAACTAAAAGTTTAAAGTGTCATTTGAAAAATATTTATACTTCAAGTTATTAATCGATATAATTAAAAATTTAAGATATTACTTAAAAGAATCTATAAATAAAAGATGTCAATTGATAATTATCCAAATAAAAATGGATATTTCATATCTCATTCTTAGATATCATAATTCAAAGTGGGTATTTGATAAGTCCCTCATTCGTGTTGCGATTTCAAGTGAGTATCATTTCTATCGACATTAAAAATTAGAATTCGGTAGCGTACCTCTTTTACGTCATAGTTAGGTTTTTTTTTTTCATTTCGTACCATAAATTAATCTCTCACTATTTCTTTCCTAAATAAACGTTATGTCGTAGTGTATGATAAACAAATTACGGGTCGTTCGATACTTGGTTCTTATGAGCAAGTCCATATTCACCCTCTTATTGTAACATGATAGAATACACGTTGATGAGCACATATTGATAAATTATTAAAAAAAAACTAATTTTAATATTATAAATTATTAAAAAAGTTAATTAATATATTTATTGTACTGATCATTATTTGAAACGCAGTGCAAATTCTAAGAAAATACAATAAGATAGTAAACCTAAGATTACTCATCTCTTAACGAGTAAAAAATACAAATTTATAGCTTGTACTCTTTCTTTCTTGTCTTATCCATATAATATATAATGACAATTATACTAAAGAATGTTGGTATACATAGTAATGATACATTTATCTTCTTATTTGATCTTTTAACTGTACAAGCTGACGTGTCAACATTAATCGATCTAGTTTGCATTTGATTTTAATCTCTTGGTTTTTAATCATTTGTTCACGTGAATTTTTTTGAACTTTCTCAATATGGGCGTGCAGAATTAGACCGGACAGTAGAAACATACATGAGTTGACACATTTTGTCTAGTTTCGTTCAATTTTACTCCTCAATTTGCTTTTAACAGTCATGCATTATGCAAAATGAATTTAGTTGGTCAATTTCCGAGTTCAATGTAGTAAAATCATTGAAACCTAGATTGGACTATCAAGAAATTCATAGCATTATTGTTAAATGCTAATTTTTAATTGAAACTTCTATGTAAGGTTAAAGTATTAAGCTATTAGATTTGGTAGGATAATATTATTTTTAATTGAAATTTTATAATTTTTTATTTTGTCTTACATTTAAAAGTATTAATTTTAATTGAAAAGAACGAGGCTGGACCATGATTGGGTCAGTTAATGAAAATCTCCCTTTGGGCCAGCCCATTCGAAGCCCAAAACTTAAGAAAACGTGGCGTCTAATGATTGGTTATCCTGATGTAACTGCAGAGGTAAGATCTCCTGCTTCTCATTTCTGGATTGTCCAGGAATAGTATCAGACTGTCAGTGGAGGATGAAACGTGGAAGGATTTTAGAGAATGCAATATTAATTTGTATGAGAGCAAAAGCAGGTGATAATTTCCTTTCGAACCCGCTAAAGAAACCCTCGAAAATGACCCGAGCTCGCTTCTGGCTTCACTGAGAAAGGGCGAGGAGGGATCTTGATCGTGTGTGTCTCTCACTTGAGCTCTCGTTTTGATAGATCAGATCCAATCATAATCGAACCCTGGCCTGGAATTTTGCTGCACTGAATTATGCTTTTCACCAGATCCACCTGTTGTTCTTTTGAATTCATGTAATTTTGTTGATTGATTTGAGTTATAACCCGAATTTAATCAGTGGAGTTGCTTGGTTGGAGGTGAAAATGGCTACTGTAAAGGGGGTGAATCGATCAGCGACTGTTGCTTTGGCACCGGATGCTCCGTACATGGCAGCGGGAACGATGGCTGGCGCGGTGGATCTGTCGTTCAGCTCTTCAGCCACGCTCGAGATCTTCAAGCTTGATTTTCAATCCGAAGACAAGGAACTCCCGGTCGTTGGTGAGTCTCAGAGCTCCGAGCGGTTTAACCGGCTCTCCTGGGGAAAAAATGTTCCAGGCTCTGAAAAGTTCGCTCTGGGGCTCGTTGCGGGAGGGCTTGTTGATGGAAGCATTGATATCTGGAATCCTCTTGCACTGATCCGGTATCTCGATTTCAATTTCTTTTTTATATTAGAGAATCAATTGAATGAATCATTCATTTTTTAATATTTGAGTTTAAATGGCTGAAAAAGATGAATATTTCAGAATTCATGCCCTTGTCCTTGATTATAACACAAATTCTTTAATTTAATGTTTAATACTGTTATTGACTTTGATAAAAAGATGTGAGAGTTGTAATGGCGCTTTCGGGTAGCGAATGACTGCATATGGCAATGGCACGGGACTTACTTCTTTTTTTTTTTCCTTTTTCTCAGTCCTACTCCTGGTGAAAATGCTGTTGTTAGTCATCTTTCTAGGCATAAAGGACCTGTAAGTTCTGATACTGTGCGACATTTGAATGCATTTGGTTGTATACCCTTTTTTATATTATCTCACAAATTGTTTGATAGTTTTGGATAAGATGTCCCATTTCTTCTTCCTCTTTCAGGTTCGTGGATTGGAATTCAATGGTATTGCACCAAACTTGCTTGCATCAGGAGCTGATGATGGTGAAATTTGTATATGGGATTTTACAAATCCTGCTGAACCGATTCATTTCCCACCTCTTAAGGCATGTTTTCATACACATCTGTAACTGCAACTGTTTCTTAGTGCACGCTGGTACATCTATTGGTTCAATTGTCATGATTGACTTTAACAATAAGTCATAATGTGGCCTTTGTTAAAAATAAATCTGACGTGGTTTCATAATATTTTCTTTTCAAAAAGGGTTTCATCGTATGATATCATCTCCCAGTAGCTTTCTCTGCCTCGATCAAAATAGGGTGAGAATGGAGTTCTTTTCAGGATATGAATCTGATTATGTGATCCGTATTTATTCAGGGCAGTGGTTCTGCTGATCAAGGTGAAATTTCATTTTTATCTTGGAATAGCAAGGTTCAACATATATTGGCATCGACATCATATAATGGAACTACTGGTGAGCAAAAGAACCATTTATCCTTGATCAATCTCTTTCTTATTACTTGCTGTTATTTTTTATTTTCTTTTTCTTGAATACAGTTGTTTGGGACCTAAAAAAGCAAAAGCCAGTTATAAGGTGAGCTCTTAGCCCAAGCCATTCTCTGCATTCTCTCACGATGTAGTTTACGTCAATAAAAGGATATTTCAAATTATTAGAACAACCTTGTGTACCGCTCCTAGAAACTTAAAACTTTTCCTCTGAAACTTCACATGTTGTGTCCTTTATCACCTGGCAGTTTTTCAGATTCTACTAGAAGGCGATGCTCTGTTTTGCAGTGGAATCCTGATGTTGCCACTCAACTTGTTGTTGCATCAGATGATGATAGTTCGCCTTTGCTTAGAGTAATGTTCTTGTAATTATGTGCCGTGACACTGGTGAAATTGCCGTACGTATTGTATGTTCTTATTTCTTCTTGCAGCTTTGGGATATGCGAAATACAATGTCGCCAGTTAAAGAGTTTGCAGGCCACAGTAGGGGTAAATTTCTTTTTTAATCACCAATGGTTATCATAATAGTTTACTGACTAATTGAATTGTCACTGTTTCATCTGCTTTCCTGCGTTCCTTTTTCAAAAGTTTCTTATGAGTTTCATGGCATCTTAATATCATTGCATAGAATATGCTCACAGTTGTAAGAATCTCTGTTTGATCCATGGAATATTATGTTCTTTTGTTAGTTATATTTATTGATAAATATCTTCCTTATAAATTTGTTGTTTTTTATGGTGATTTTATGAATCATGCTTTTTGTGGCCTCACACTGAAGTTATGTCTGTGCATTATAACGAAATGGAACAACTCTTTTATGATGCACTTTTCTCTATTTCATCTTCTGTATTGAACCAGGTGTAATTGCAATGTCCTGGTGTCCATTTGATAGCTCCTTCTTGCTGACTTGTTCCAAAGACAATAGAACCATTTGCTGGGACACTGTTACTGGAGAGGTAGACTATTTTCTCTGTTTCTCTCTGTTCCCATAAAATTTATGGTTGATGTTGCATATATGTTTCAATTAGATTGTACGCGAATTGCCAGCTGGAAGCAATTGGAACTTTGATGTCCATTGGTATCATAAAATACCTGGAATCATATCAGCATCTTCATTTGATGGAAAAGTTGGCATTTATAATATTGAGGTATGTTGTTTTGATACTTGTATGGTATTAATTACTGTTTCCTTACCCTTCCTTTTTATTGACATACATTCACGAAAAAGAACAAAACTGATGGACAACATTTTCTTAATACTTTTTCGTATCTTTGTACTAATGTAACAAATCTGGTTGGATTTAATTTTTTTTTTTTTGATATTTGAGAATGGAGTGGATGGGTTTGAGCTTGGTTTTTTTGTACTTTGCTTTACTTATTTGAAAATAAAATAGTGGGTTGATTTGATAATCTAAAACATGAGCATTGATAACCTTAATTTCTTAGCATGTCACCTAAATGCACAGATCTGTAATAATTTTATTTATCTCTCTTGGATTAACTTGCTGAGAAACTTGTATCGCGGAATATACAAACATACAAATCTCTATGCAAGGACGTTTATTTATTTATATTGTGGTTTCTTCATTGACAATGGTTTTTTTGGATATGTTTTATGGTTAGTTGATTTGTTATTGTTCATCCATATCTAGATCATAATGCGTTTCTTTTACAGGGTTGCAATTGGTTTGGCAGTGGAGAGAGTGATTTCATTGGAGGTACTATCTTCTCTACTTGGTAGTATTATATTTATTGGGGCTCTACTTTACTGAGTATTTATGAATGCTTGACCATACGAAGCCTTTTTTGTTTGACAGTTATGATAAATTATAGGTGTCTTTTTTCATTTTATACTTGTGTGGTTGCTGATTTTTCTAACACGTTTTAATGTAACTTGTATCTTGTTGGTTATGGACAATTAATTGTTTAGCGAACAGATCTGTCTATCCCTATTGAGATGCAAAACTAGTTTAAAATCTTTCAGTTTGCACAAGCAACTGAATAGTTTTTAAGCCTAATGCAGTTTACTGTACATCTAACTCTGGGTAGCTACGAAACTTTTATCAAGCATCTTGAGTTTTGGCAAGTTTAGTTTATAACTCTGACACATTGGCTGACAGTTTTTAGTTTATTCTTCTGAGCACCTTGCTATGTGAGTAAACTATGAATAAATCTTCTGGATTTTTGCAGCATCACTGAAAGCTCCAAAATGGTATAAGCGGCCTGCTGGAGTTTCTTTTGGCTTTGGAGGAAAGCTTGTGTCATTTCATTCTAAAGCATCTGCAGCAGCAACTTCGGTTAGTGCTTCAGAGGTACACTATTTTGGTAACATAAAAATGATGACCCAACAGTTTTGCTCAGATTAAAAGGTTTGAGTTGGTTAATGATAGTTATGTAATTTAGTGACTGAATTTCAAGATAGAAAATCCAAACTGTGTTGATTGTCTCTGCATTCATCATATTTTTTGCTGCTTTCAGCAAGAAACACTATTCATATTATTCCAGAATGATATAATTTATACCACTATAACTGGCTAGGGGAGAACTAACAAAATGGTGTTTGTAGGGAAGCAGCTTAGGGAAGAAAACTGCCTTTATTAGAAGAAGAAAGAGCAATCTTAATGTTTTAGGGATGAATCTATTAGATTTTCTTGTTACGACTTTCCTTATATGTAAATAGATTTTATTGCACAAAGTGTCATGTCATCCTTTCAGTCCATGTTTTAACAAAGAGTTTCTTTTTAATTAATAATTAATGTTATTGAAAAAAGAGTATTCTCAAGGAAACTACCTTTATGTTAACTATCAAAAAATGAAAACAAAGTTTGGCGATTGGGTTTGGTCTCAGATTTTCTTTTAAAGCTGAATCAACCCGAACTCCAACTGGTTGATTTACCAAATTGAATTAATTAACATTTCAAACTTTTTTTCATCTCAATACTCTTTTTGAGTTGGTTGCTGATATTATGTATTTTTTATTTTTTCACAGGTTCATGTACATAATGTAGTTACTGAGCATGGTTTAGTTGGCCGGTCATCTGAATTTGAATCTGCAATACAAAATGGGGAGCGAAGTGCACTAAGGGCCTTATGTGAAACAAAGTCAAAGGAATCTGAGTATATTTTCTACCGTTGGAAAATTTACTTTTGTTTCCCTTTAGAGATTTTTTCTGGTCTGATAAATTTCTCAAAATTGTCATCTTTATTAGAGTGGAAGATGACCGAGAAACATGGGGCTTCCTCAAAGTTATGTTTGAAGATGATGGGTCGGCAAGGACTAAGCTTCTAAGTCATCTTGGTTTCAATATGCCTGCTGAAGATAAAGATGTGGTCCGCGATGATCTTTCTCAGAAAATAGATGGTCTTCAACTTGATGAGCCAGTGGTAGATAAAATGGGATTTGGCAGTGAAAATGAGTCCACTATATTACCTTTGGATAATGGGGAGGATTTCTTTAACAATCTTCCTAGTCCAAAGGCAGATACACCTGTTTCAACTTCAGGCGACAACCCTGTTACTTTGGATTCCCTTCTGGTTGATGAACAACAGCAAGTGGAGCATATAGAAGAGGAAACTGCCGATGCCTCATTTTTCGATGATGTGCAAAGGGCCTTGGTTGTAGGAGACTACAAGGGAGCAGTTGCAATGTGTATATCTGCAAATAAAATGGCTGATGCATTAGTCATTGCTCATGTTGGTGGGGCATCCTTGTGGGAGAACACAAGAGACCAATATCTCAAGATGTCTCGATTGCCGTACCTTAAGGTAGTTGGAATTTTTTATCTTGGACTATGAAAAGCTTGGTAAAATACTTTTGAAAATGTTTATTTTTTTAGAATGTTTACACAGCACCATCACGTCTTCTTAGGTATAATGCATGGATTGAATTACTTTCTGTTTCACTCCAGATTGTTTCTGCTATGGTGAACAATGACCTCTTGAGCCTTGTAAACACAAGACCTCTGAAATTCTGGAAAGAAACCCTTGCTCTCCTGTGTAGTGTAAGTTTTTTCTAACTTTTCCATGATTTTTAGCTATGGTATGGTTACATAAAGGATTAATAGGTTGATAGGTATTGACAGGAGATATTATCACAACCACATGAACATACACAAAAACAGGCTTAGCAAAGTTAGGGTTCTGTCATCCGGCCCCGCCCCCTCTCTGGAATTCTCAACTAATAATCATCTCTCATATCTGTTCTTTTATATAAACTATAAATAACTATCCCCCTCATCCCTATTTATTTGTCACTACAAACCAAAAATGCCCTTAATTCAAAATAGAAACTTCCTGTTACGTAACTTAAACTACTCTTAATATACTGCATTGTTACCATTCATAACATGATCCCAATCATATTAGTCATCTTACCCTCAAAGTGAAGATCCAGAAATTGCAATTGAATTTTATCAAGTGATTCTCATGTCAACTCTTTCATTAGTCAACCATGCAATGTGTCTTTTACTAATTCGTTTGCTTCCTTGGTAAAGTTAATACTTGCAGTTCTTTAGTTTATATTCAATATTTTATCCTCAATTCTTTGGACTTTGAATACTACTCTATTTAAGGCCACAGATCTCAACACTTAAGAATTAAGCCCTAATGTCTGCATGAATCCCATTGATGATCTGCTCCTCCAAAATTGATTGTGGAACTACAACCAACAGGAAGCCAACTTCTCTAACATCCTTTGATACTCCCCACCGTCAATTTCTCCCTTAGAAAGGGCTCTTTCTTCTAGAGAGCACCCTGATGTCAATTAAAATCATTCGATCAACCTCAGCTTGAAGTCGTCTTAAATCAAAGTGGGCATCATAGTCTTTCCATTGAAACCAGCGCTCCCTCCAAGCACACATTAATGGCCTCCATTTTGTCAGACCCTGATAGGTAATTTACGGAAAAATCTCTACACTTTGTAAACCAATCATCTGATTCAGCACCACCATTTCGATTCTTGGGGTGCGTAACTCTTTTTTCAATTTTGCCACAAGCTTGATCTTAGACATCAACAAATCTCGACATTGAATAGGCTGCTTCATATCTCCCTTGGTCTGTCGAAACAGACATTTGCTTCTCCTTGTCGACGTCTGAGCTTCTCCAAGTTTTCTAATTTGTTGATAGATGTTTCTTTAAGATATTAACTTAAAGAAAAAAGACTAGGAACAAAAAGAAACGAAACAACAAATAACCAAATCTCTGTTGCCCCCTTGGCAATGCCGATCCCTCTTTAAACACGATACTTAATTGAGCACCTAACTTTAACCATAATCATTATTCTTATTTATATTTATATTTCTTTATTAAATGCCTATAATACCATTCCTAATGGAATATTGAATAACTATAACCTTAGAATATCATACTGGGCCTATCAGTTCCTTGTTATTGTTTCACTTTTTACTTATAAACCTTTGCCTACATTTTTTACCTTTTTTTGTCATTGGCGACGGCATTTTTTGAAGTGCCTGACAGCTAATCCTAAAATACTATTGTTGTTTTATGTAATTGTGGGTAGTATAACAGGGAAGCAGTACAAGACTGCCAATTTGAACGTGCTTATGTAGCTGTAAACGCATAGTATATTAGTATTCCATTCCTTTTCCTTCTCAAATAATGGAACACATTATTTTTTCTTCTCAAATAATGGGGCAGTGTTGAAATTTATTTTGATCTTCAAGGAAATAATGTGGTGATTTTCTTTGTTGTTTGCATTTCAGTTTGCACAGAGAGAGGAATGGACTATGCTCTGTGACACACTTGCTTCAAGACTAATGTCTGCGGGTAATACATTAGCCGCGACTCTATGCTATATATGTTCAGGTAATATTGATAAAACTGTGGAAATTTGGTCGAGGAGTTTGTCTGCAAAGCATGAAGGGAAATCCTATGTTGACCTTCTTCAGGTGAATTCACTTCTAAAGGGGATCTTTGACATATATTCTATTTCTGGTAGTAGAGTTATAATCGAGTCTATTTGTTTGTTTAGGATTTGATGGAGAAGACTATTGTCTTCGCTTTGGCTACTGGACAGAAACAATTCAGCGCGTCATTGTGGAAGCTTGTTGAGAAGTATGCTGAAATTTTGGCAAGTCAAGGGCTTTTAACTACAGCTTTGGAGTACTTAAAACTTTTGGGATCTGATAATTTATCACCTGAACTTGTGATTTTAAGAGACCGAATTTCTCCTTCTATTGAATCCGGTAAAGTTGCTTCATCAGATTTTTAAATAGCATGTTATTTGGTCTTTGTTTGAAACAAGAGTTTCATTTAATAAATAAATTTACAAATATCCCAATGTAGTTATATGCTTGAATTACTTAGTGTTACTTGATTTTTTCTCATCTTACTTATTGCAAAGATTATTCTGATATAAGAGGATTTTGCTCTTTAGATGATAATTTTATCAACTTCAAATTCATTTGGCGATGTTAGGCAGCAAAATTGAATATTAGTTCTGGTTTATTTTAAGCATTGGGATTTTTTTAGTGCCACTATTTTCTAATAATTATGCCTCTAGAAACGAGATTGTGTATTTATATTGGGGCATTTCTTTTTATTACAGAGAAAGAAGTCAAGAATGTGGATTTAGGAAATTATCAGCTAATGAATGGGGCTACTGGTGCCCCTGATGTGCCTAAACATTATAAGGTGTCTCAGCTGGCTTCATTTTTCGTTTTTATTATGCTTCTCCTAATGCTCTCTCTTTTACTCTACTTTTACTTTTGGCTTATTTATTCTGACATTGTAACGACTCAGGAACCAGTAGCACCAGCAAATCAACATAACATTCCTAGAACTCCATATGTTGAAAATTATCCAACTCAGACTTATGGAGAAAGAGGATACAGTGTTCCAAGTCCCTATCAGCCTGCTCCACATCCTTCATTTTTTCTGCCATCGCAAACCCCACAGGCTCCAGAGGTATATAGCCATAGATTTGCTGTTGAAATATTGAACGTTGTTGGACTTGCTCTGTTATCTTTTTACTATTTATTTTATTTCCACTGCTCTCTAAATGTTAGTCTGACAGTTATGGAACAGCATAATATATATATATATATACAGAGAGAGAGAGAGAGAGAGAATGTCAATTCTTATGCGTGATAATTTTTGCTATATACATTTTGGCACTTAGACTATGTTAACGTCGTTTGATTATTTTGCACTTCCTAAAATTGCTTTTGTATTATCTGAATTTGGGGTTATAAGACCAACTTATTTATTTTTATTTTCAGACAAATTTTACCGCACCTATGGCTCCATCACAGCCAGCTCTGAGACCTTTCACGCCCACAACTCCTCCTCTATTAAGAAATGTCGAGAAATACCAGCAGCCGACAACATTGGCATCTCAGTTGTATCCGGTCCGGTCTTTTTATCCTCTCTCGAACGTATTCTGTGAAGGATTTGCTATACTCGTTCTTAATATTGTCTCTGATATATGAAAGTGCTAAATATTGTATTTTTATGCTCTCTCGAATGTATTCAGCGAAGAATTTGCTTTGCTCATTCTAAATATTGTCTCTGAAATAGGAAAATGCAAACGCTGGATATCAACCCATGGCACCCGTTCCTTCAAAGTTGGATCATTTTCCTGGCCATAAGATGCCGCAGGTTATTGCTCCTACGCCTACTCCACCAAGGGGATTTATGCCAGTTCCCAGTCCCGGTGTGGGACCGCGACCTACTCTTGGTCCGGTTCAGCCACCTAGTCCTACTCAGTCTCCTACTATACAACCAGTTCCTCCCCCTGCTCCACCAGCTACAGTTCAGACTGCTGATACCTCAAATGTTCCTGGTAATTATTGTCGATTAGTACTGATTTCATCATTGATTCACCCGGAGGATCTGCTTTTCCTGACCCTAGATTTTCATTCTCTGAAGTATTGAATTCTGTATCTAATTGAGATAAAATTAAACTTGTAGGATTAAGAATCATAAAAAATATGGAAACATCTATTCCTGACCTTGAATTTTCATTCTCTCCATTTTTGGATTCTGTTAAGACTAGTGGAGACTAAAGTATGTTTGACCAATCTCTCAAAGTTGTTAGAACAAAAAGAATGTGATAATGTTGCTCATTAATATCAGTTAATTTTGTCATCCTTATTTTCATCCTGTAAAATACAAGATTTTTTTTCTTGAAAAAACTTTTGATTGATAGTTCTTCAAGATGTACTATTATCTGACCGTGCATTTTCTTTGAAACTCTTCAGCCTATCGAAAACCTGTCGTGATGACATTGACCAGACTTTTCAACGAAACTTCCGAAGCGCTCGGTGGGGCCCATGCTAACCCGGGTAAGAAGCGCGAAATTGAGGATAACTCAAGGAAGATTGGTGCGCTTTTTGGCAAACTAAACACCGGAGACATATCTAAAAACGCAGCCGATAAGCTCGTCCAACTGTGCCAGGCCTTGGACAATGGTGATTACAGTATGGCTCTACAGATCCAGGTATGGTATATTTAACTTAAAAAGCTCGGATTGATTCGACCTGCTGCAATTCGAGTGTCGTAGCTAGGAGTGGGACCCGTGAGTTCGGATCGGGTGTTGATAGAAAATAGATCTGATCCGATGGGTCGAGTTTTATAGAATTAGATCTAAACTCGATTTTATTGTATTATTAGATCCAATCCAAATTCGATTCAAAATTTTGGGTTAATTTCGGTTGGGGTTTACATTTGGTTTTATAAAATTTAAACTTGTAAATTATTGACCTAAACCAACTAAAATTTAATTTTTTTCACAAATTTTAGATTTTATCAAGTAGCTGATTTGGTCCGATGAGTTGGATCCTGTAAAATTGGATCAAAACTCAATAAGATCACATATTTGATCCGATTCAAATTTGCCCAAATTTTTTAGCTGGTTTCGGTTTGAGTTCACATCTATTTTTTCTAAAATTGAAAATCAATCCGATCTAATCAAAATAGACGGTTTGATTTGGGTTGACATGTGGATCCGATCCGATTGACCCCCCTAATAGTAACATTAACCAATATTTGATAAATTTTCTCAGGTACTTCTTACCACAAGTGAGTGGGAGGAATGCAGCTTCTGGTTAGCTCCACTCAAGAGAATGATCAAAACAAGGCAGAGTGTAAGATAAAAAAACACCTTTTTTGGATAAATTCTCATTATTTTTTTCAGTTGGGTCTCATCATCGACCCTTAGCCTCGAGTTTCTTCATCGTACACTAGAACGTCGTTTCTAGAAGCGGCTGTTATCGGGATTTGCTTCATCGGTAGTCTTCTCGGACATCTTTGCATGACTTTCATGTTTATTTTTTGTTTGTTCTTTTTAACGAAGTTAGCATAAGATGATTTTGAGGATGTCGGGATCTTTCTCTGTTCTTATTTGACAGTCTAATGTTGAGCAAATAGGCTTTTATTTTCCATTTTTTCAAAAATAAATACATATTTATTTGCTCTGTCGCTCTCTCGATCCTCTTTCCTACCCATTTAATTGGCCGGAAAATTCTCTTTTGTGGGTTCGAGTGATTGATTTAATGCTATTGGATTTGCCATTTTCCATGCATTTTTTTATTAAAGTTGATTTAAACTCTTGACACGTGTCACTAAGGAGTGGGACCATGTGGGTTGGGATAGTTTTTTGATTTAATTGGTTGATTTTTAACTAATCACATCTGAATTTAAACTAATCAAATAATTCATATGAAATGAAATCGAATCAAAATTTTTAGTGATTTTGGTTTGGGTTTAAATATGGTTTCGAGCTCACTCAATTTAATTAAAATTTAATTAATTTTTATTAATTTTGGGTTGGCTTAGTTTATCTGGTTGATCTTGTGGGTCAATTTATAAAAAATAAATTTAAATTCAATTCAATTCGAATCGACTAAAGTTTTCAATCAATTTTGATTTAAGTTTACATTAATTTTAAAATCACACTAAATTTTAAAATATCACAGGAATGTCACTCATTTCGCTTCTTAAATAAAACATTAATTTTACTAATTAGTGACTTGACTAAATTGCCTAATTAGAAGTTAAATTGAATATTGATTTCTCATTTATTTAAAAATAATATTTACTATGTATCATATTAATGAGCTAACTACTCATGGTTTGAAAACTACATCCACATGAAAATTACAAGTCAGGTAGGTTCTATCGGATGATAATAATTGAGGTAATTTTAATTGACACATTATAGTTAGAGGTAGGCAAAATCGAACTAGAACCGTAAATTAGTTCGCGCTAGTACCAGTCTTTAGGGGTAAAAAATCATAAAACTAAAACTGAGACCGTTGGTCAAAAAAATTCTAAACCATAATAAAATTTAACTCAAACCTTAATAAATCGGCTCAATTACTTAAAAGTCGACCAAAATATATTAAAATATATATTTTATTATTATATTTTAATTTTTTTAAATATAAAATAAAATCGAATTAAAACTTAAAACTAACCAAAATTGTAGATAAAAAATGAATAAAGTAAACTCACCTTAATTAGTTGGGAAAAAGAATACAACTGCTAGTTGAAAACAAAAGAACGAGATTTACCATCGGAGTTTATGAGGGAGCCACGTGTCATCAACGATCCATCACCGCCGGAGCCAATCTCCGGTCGTCCGGTTCCCATTCCAACTGGGTATTATCATACAATGACGTGGACAGTTGGATGCCAGACAGGACGAGCTGGTTTGTTCTTGAGAAGTGTTGGCCAAACGTTGGATCAAACGAGCAGAGAAAAATGTTTTTTTTCTTTGGAAATTTCCACGCGTAGAAATGATTTTAAATTATCCTTCGTAGCCGATTAGAAAATTCAATCTACAGGTATAGAATCTCAGACCAATCTACTGTTCTGGTCTTCATGCCGACCACGATCTTGCTCTCGCTCCATCTTTCATGGCTAAACTCCGACCAAACCCCCTCCAATCCAAACCCAAAACCCATGACTTTCTTTGCTGTTTTGGGATTTCGCTGAAATTTTGCAGCAGAAAGTCGTCGGAAGCCATGGAACCCTGTCGCCGGAGAAGACGACCGTTGCTTTCACTGTTTAGGGTGAACCTGAAGAGAACCGCAACAGTGGAAACTACCCCGTTCGATTTCACTTCCGCCGCGCCGGAGAAAAAGGTCGATTACTTTCCGCCCACGACTAAGAAGTCAATCTGCCCGTCAAAGCCCCACCGGCGCTCCGGCGATGAAGTCCGACCGGGGTTGTCGGAATTCAAACCAGCTGAAACTGATCAGACCCTTGACCAAAAAGATAAAGCTGTGGGGATTTTCTTTTTCTTCAAGAAATTCTGACTACTCGATTGATATATTTTACGACAGTTTATCAAATTTCATAGAACTGTTTTTTTTTCAGCCAAAAAGATCGGAGCTCGGTCCAAAACTCATCTCCGGCACGTTTCAAACACCGGAGCCAGCCGGAAACGGAGTAATCAGCCAGCGAAGCTCGCCGGTGAAGACTGTCAAGCGTAAGCTCACCAGACGATTGTTATCTCTTCCGACTTTGCACCCAAAATCAGCGACAAACCCGACGGCCGGCGACCAACCAAGCAAGAAATCATCCGATCCCATCGCCGGAATCCTCGTATTAACGCTGGTCTTATTAATGATCTTGCTCTGGGGAAAATTATGCGCCATTATATGCACATCGTTGTGGTTATATATCCTTCCTCGATTAACATCTTCGCCGGAATCGATGAACCACATTGAAGACAGACGCCGGAAGTTGAAGAACGTGGACATGAACTCCGATGTGTATAGTAAGAAGAAGGTGGTTTATGAAGGATTTCTGGAGAGGGATCGCCGGAGCTCACCACTCGTAATTCACAGTCCAAGTGTTCCCGACGTAAGCCTTGACGAACAAATAATGATTACGTAGTTATTATTTTTTCTGTTGACTTTCAACTTTTTCTATAAATTTGACTTTTTTTTAAAAATTATGTCGTTTATTTTTCACTCTTTATTATTTTTCTTTACATATATGAAAATGAAAAAAAAAATTAAAATCATTTTATCATTTGGATATTAAAAATATCGTATTATAAATAAAAGTGTCCGTAAACGCGTTCTTCAAGGTATTGTAGTGACCGACAGATACTTCTTCAGCGGTAGACGAATACCTCTTCAGCGGTAGACGGATATGCATCCCGAGAGAAAGCATCTGTGAGTCTCTCATTACCGAGGCTCATGGGGGCGGCCTTACGGGACCACTTTGGTGAAAAGAAGACTTGAGAGATGCTCAAGGAGCATTTTTATTGGCCACATCTTTTTAGAGACGTGCACTACTTCGTGGAGCGATGCACGGTATGTAAAAGGGCCAAGACCCGAACCTTGGCCCAAGGATTATACTTGCCACTCCCGGTACCGGATCAGCTTACACTTTGAATAATTAACGAAAATCGTAAAAATATAATGACATTTAAATAGCGAGAATTTCCAAAAGTTTCAATTACCCATTGTAAAAAACACATACTTCATGAGAAAAATTAATATTTATCATAAAATAAAAGATGTTATGTCAAAACGTATGATGAAAATACTTACAATTAATTGGTTGTCCTCTTATTTTATTTCTTGGTACAAATATTAATCAAATGTATTGATTAATATTTGATTTTATAAAATTAGAGATGAAATTTTATAAATTTAGAGACGTAAAATCTAAATAAAATTAGGGATAAAATCTATTTTATGATCAAATAGAAGGAAAAAATAATTCACAAATAACACTTGCCACTTAGAATTGGTGACCATGAGTTATCTAACATAAAACTAACATGTGACATGTACGAGAATATATAATCTTATAACCTTAAAATCAATCACCCTAGTTGTCACGCTTAGACGGGTTAAAACATCACGTGTCCACGATTAACTTAATTTTCCCGTGTTTGTAGTACACATAAGGTTTCGGTTAGGTACGATATTTTATTCGAAAACGTTGTTTATGAACACTTGTAAAGTGGATTTGGTGAAAAATGAGAATTTTTGTTTTGTAGCAAAAAATAAAGCTTGTTTTATAGCTAATTAAAATTGGGTAGTTCGTGATTTCATGGGGGAACCATTTGCCAAAATCATTGGGATTTTGACACGTGGCACATTCAATATTTAATTATAGATGGGATAAGCGTGGCCACGTAGGCAAATAAATCATTGTTTTTTTTTTTTGCTTTTGGATATCAATCATTGTTCAATACGTAAATGTATTTGTTTCGAATGATCTTTCTTAAAAAGTTATCGAAGGTAAAAAACGTAGAATTAGGTATCGATGATGGGTAAAAATAATATCCAAATCGGGTAAAACTCGAATTAAAATCAAATAAAACTTGACATGAATTTAAAAAACTAGCTTCAAATCAGACTCAACTGCCCGAAAATTAACCTAAGTACTATAAAAATTTTATTTTATTTTTATATTTTATTTTTTTAAATGTGGAACAGACCTAACATGAATTGCAATGCATTTCATGTTCGAGATAGAATCAGACCAGACCGAAATTGTCTCATCCCTAGATAGATCTTATTGTATTCGTGTGAGAGAGAAACAATAGTATAGTGTAATTTCCTTTTCAACTACATTGCAAGTGTTTTTAGGTTAAGATTGTAGAACTTGGTTGTTCAGACATAAGCTCAAATTAGACAATATTATATGTACTGAAAGTGTATCAGACGAAGGCATATGAATCCCGAAAATGAGTGATTATAATAGACTTTTATAGTATTTAGGTCGAATTTTGAGTGATTAACACGATATTTGAAAGACTGTAACTGAACCATAAATTACGATTATTTTAAAAGTGAATATCGAAATTAGACTGAAACTGACAATTTTGCTCCGAACCGCAGCGACGGTCTATTTTTAGCAGCCCCTTATTTAAATGGTTATTCAAAGCTAATTTGTATTATCATTAGTGATTAAATTTATTTATTTGTTAGTTTGGAGAAATTATTTTTAAAAAATGGAAATAAGAAGGATCTAAGTTAATGGGCCTATGGCCCAAAAGGTGTCTTCCAGTCCATATATATATATATATATATATATATATAGCGAGTTTTGATAAGGACGTTCTCCGTTTGTAGTCTAGGGTTTCCGGCTGAGCTGCTCCTTTCATAGCCGCCATGGTATTTCGAAACTCTGTCGCTCTATATTTTTTTTTTTTTTTCATTTTTCGCTTCATTGTTCGTGGAAATAATCTTAGATTTTAAAATTTAACTTGCTGTTTTTTTCTCTGATTTCCTTTTTTCTTTTATTGTTCTGCGAATTGTGAATCACTATTAAAGAGAAGGCGATCTATCAGTTTCGGCAATATATTCTTCGTTGTTTGAAAATAAAATTGAGGTTAGAATGGATCGTTCATGGATGGTAGTTGGAGTCTGCAGCTAGGGATGATTTTTCATCTTGTCAGCTGTACAGTTTGTTGATAAGGAATCGCATTGAAAGATTATTTGTGCTACTCCATATTCTTTCAGTTAACGTTCTGTGTGGCTGAAGTTTGGTTCATATGTATTAAATTTCATCAAACTTGCTATTCAGCGTATAAATTGCTGATGATTTTTCTTCTAAATTTTTTCGTGGTCAATAACTACTATAACCGCTCATCCAATGTTTCTCTATGGATCTGACGCTTGTTAGCCTTGATTTTTTGAAGATGCTAAGCATAAAATGTTCTGTTTCTTGATATTTATTTCCTCCAGGTAGATCTTTCCTAAGCAATCAGTGCAATGATTTTAAGCCTCCAACTTGATACTACAATTGAATATGTTGATATATGATTTAGAAAGTTTTGATAATGACAAGTCTTGTCCATTGTTACTGTTACTTAGCTCCAGAAACCTGTTTTTGATGGTTTTGGATTGTACATTAGGTGAACGTTCCCAAAACAAGGAAGACTTACTGCAAGAACAAAGAGTGCAAGAAGCACACATTGCACAAGGTTACTCAGTATAAGAAGGGTAAGGATAGTCTTGCAGCGCAAGGGAAGCGACGATATGATCGCAAGCAGTCAGGTTATGGTGGTCAGACCAAGCCAGTGTTCCACAAGAAGGTGACGAATTGTTGTTTCCTTGTTTCTTAAAGGCCTAAGATTGTGGGAAATGGAACCTAGTTTCTTGTTTAAGGTGTCAGAAGTTGCAAAAATAACAATAATATAAAAAAAACTATAAATCTTGCTTAGGCAAAAACAACGAAGAAGATCGTGCTGAGGCTACAATGTCAAGGTTGCAAACATGTATCCCAGCACCCTATTAAGGTGAGGATGAGATACTCTTTTCCAAGCTATATCATGTGTTTATTATATTTATAGCCTTGTCAATAATTCATGCCATGGGTATATGCAGAGATGCAAGAAGTTTGAGATTGGTGGGGACAAGAAAGGGAAGGGAACTTCTCTTTTCTAAGTATTTGTGTTTTGCTATTTTACTGTTCATCTTGTTGGAGATAAAAGAATTGGAGATTTTCTTTTCTTTTAGTTGCTCTTTTCATATGTTGTGGTTGATACAAGGTGCATTTGAATTTTGAGTTTATATTAATTAGCTCCTCATGAAGCTGTTAATACATTGATCTACTCTGTGGAGATAATCTTGCTAGTTATTCAAATGTTTAATCATTGTTAGATATTGTCAATTCTAGAGGTAATGATAGTGAATTGGAAAAATGGTCATCTGATTTATGTTTTGAATTTGTAGAATTATTATTTTTATGTTCATCTGTCGCTCATTCCACTTGATTTATGTCTGAATGTTCAATGTTTTTTGTAGAAATAGATGAATTGGTTTGCTAGACATGTCTGCATCACTAGTTTCAAGTATTGACATAGGTAAGCCTTCTGACTTAAAGTTGTTTTGCGAAATAAATAGTTATTTCTTCTCTCTTTTTAAACTGTGTAAATATATATTGAATTATTATAGAATTTGCTAGCTATATCTCAAATTTTAAAAATAGTCCATTATTCGTAGAATTTTACTATAATTTTAATGAATAACATATCTGTATATAGTTATCAATTTGGTCGATAGCTTTGGCCAAATTGACTGGTTGACATCTGGTACGTTTGATCCGGCTAGACCTAGGAAATCCTCTTACGGCCATCACCAGTATATAACCAGACAAAAGTTGCAGGTTTAGGGATGCAGGACTGAGTTGAACACGGGTTATTTCTTGTGGAAAATGGGCAAAGGTTGTTGATGTTTGGATTTTATTAGATGAGGTAAATTTTGGTTGGCTTAATAGAATGATTATGTCACAATATAAACATCATACAAAAAATGAAAACCTTCCTTTTCCGAGATTGTGAAATAAAAACAAAATAAATTTAAAAAATAAAAAGAAATGAATTAGAAATAAAAAGTCCAATGTGGCTGCTATTTTTTTAATAATTTTTTTTTTAATTTTCTAAAAGGATTTTTATATCCTTTTTAAGTAATCTAATACAAACTTCAAGAGAAAATAAAAAGGGGGGATAATTAGAAATAACTCCATTTGTCATTTTTGACGTAATAATTAGACAACATTTTTGGGTAAAATAATGAAATTATGCGACCCATTTCTACGTTGATTAAAACTTAATCGGATACATATGGCTCTCGTCACATTTATATAAATTTGTACGTGATATCGAATGATCATAGTTTGAACCAAAACAACACCCGAGACAAAGTCCTTGTCGGGTTGACTGATGTTTCAAATTACAGTCGAACATCATCCTACCTTCGAACAAAACATGTTCTACTTGCAAAAGCTATACTAACTTAACAGAGTATAACAATGATCTTTCCTTGCAAACATACCTACATAAACATCGAAGGAACAAATTGGATGCATAATACCGAATAAATTCAGGTCAATCTACATGAAAACAAGCTCGGAAAGCTAAAATAGGGATGATTTGATCCTAAAACTTCAAACCAACTCTCCATGTGTATGAAATAACAAGGAAATGGACTGAGAATGATGCGATTTTCTTCCAGCGATTTCATAATTAATAATTATAATGATGCGAAATAAGAAATTTTGTTTCTTGTAATATTGGGTAAAAGATATAAAATATATATGCACAAGTGTTTCCTCTTTAGACTGGATCCTATACAGCTTGTAGCACACACTCAACTTGTAAAAGAGCAAAATAAGCAAAGGTTTCTCTACCAAAATAGAAGGTACTCGGCTTAAGTCCTTCCTTTTGCATCATCGAATTCGATTACTAACAAGAGACCTTATCTAATTTCATTCCCTCTTATTTCTTTCTTTCTATTTTACCCACAAAAAAAACAAGCACAATTGGCATGGGCAGGGTAAATATTGGATCAAAATCAATGACAAAAAATGTAATTCTTTCGTACTGAATTAATCAAGTGCGGCTTTGTTACGTCGACCTGTAATTGGCTTCGGCATGGCTGCCGAGGAGAGAGATTGGATATCTGTTTTCGAGTTCCACTTTGAAGCGGACCATATGGATGAGGAACTTGTTTCTTCCTGATCCTGCAAACTAGAAGTGCTCGAAGACTTCCTAACAGAAGAGAATCCATCAACAATAAAAGAATCCCCTAAACCAACTGGGATAGAATTAAGAGCACTTGATTCACCATCACTTGCCAAGCCAGTTCTACTAGCTGCCTTAGATCGCAGAGCCAAGCCCTTCCCCGCTGTCGAAGAAAATCCACCGCTTGCTATATTATCTTCTTTCATTAGCATTTCGGGGATTCGAGAAAAGTCAGCCACTGACTTTAGACGTCTTCTGACCAATTTCTCACTAGACTTGTCTAAATCAGCTTCTCTTGTTTCTTCCTCACTAGTGATGTTGGCCAATTCGCCATGCTTGTCAAAGAAACCGTTCACTAGGCTCCTCGATTTTCGATGGTGGTTCAAAGGTGTATTGGAATATGGTGACACTCCAGGCATCAGTTCATCTTCTAGTTTACAACCTTCGCTAGAAATTTTTATTAGAGCTGGTTTAAGTCCGTAATAACCTTGTAAAGAACTCATGGATGGGGAAACGTTCCTCCTGGAAGACTTTACTCTCAAGGACTGAAATGAATCAAACAGCTCTGATGTTGTGCTGCAAACAGGGATTTATTGAGTCAGTAACGATTTAGAAATGATGGGAAAGAAAAAAAGTAGCAATGTTACAAGAATAACATTTGCTTTAAAGTTTGAAGAGAAGGCATATCTCAACCTCCTTGATCCTAGAGTCATGTGTAGCCTATCACTCATTGAGGCTTAAATTCAACGACAGATAATACCAGAACATGTTCAATTTCATTGAAATGATTACGTTTCTTTTTGTGAAGTGTGATAAAGATAATGAGAGCACCTTCCAACATCTGTCTACCCTACAATAACAATCACAACACCAATCTCACTATCAAGGTCATAAACATTTTTGTCATGAAGAAATCTAACAAATAAAAACTGAAAACACTGTTGAGAATTTAGTTGATCATCACCATGTAAGGGCGAACATTGTACGGGTCGGCCGCCACTTGTTTTTTGAAAACTTGGACCAAACTATTAACATTCAGTTCCAACTTAAACCTAGACCATGAACAAATAAATTTTAGAAACACTGTGATCATCGCTATGACAATGAGTTTCGTTAGTTTTCATTGCATTTTGCTTTTTGCATGTCTTTATCTATAATTCTAGTGTTCTAATGCCCATAGTAAATTTACAGAATACAAATTAACTCAATGAATTAAATTTTTAATGAGTAAATAGAATGAACTTAAAAGTAAAAGATTAAAAAATGTGAATGATTAAAATAGTCTGGTCCAAGTTGACAATCTTAGGACATTGCAGACCGAGACCAGACCAATAAAAATTGATTTTCATGGAAACAAACCGAAAATCAATGTTTATTCATGTAGATTAAATTAGTCGATCTCTATCTGATTCTGTGGTCCAAGTCGGTTTTGCTCACCATTATGACACCATGCCAATAGGAAAGCATGGAAGGCGATATAATGGCCACTAAAGCTCAAAGAAAGAAGACTCTGAACTCTTTAAGTCATCCCCTGCAACACTTCAACAATTTCTACCACTTGAAAATATTGCTACCAGATCCAAAATTTAACATATTGTATGGCCTCCCAAATAAATTCCTTTAACATTAACAAATGCTAATAGAACTCGGAAAGATAAGAGAGCACGACGAGTAATACCTTGCGCAACTAGAACCAGTTGATAAACAGGGAGATGGGGGATGCCTTCCAGGAAGCGGAATCTGGAGAGACTTCAATGCAAACATTTGAAGGTCCGTAACCAACCTATTCATCTTTGTTATGTCAGCAACCTAACAGAAACAAATAAATGGGAAAAAAGGTCTTGGAAAAAAATGAAGCGGGTCAAATGAATTACCTCGACACCGTACTTGATAGCAACCCCAGCAAGAGTGTCAAACTTAGAAACGGGATGCTCGATGTAACTAGCACCTTGGGAAGACGCAGTGGGCAATAATTTCCCGCCATTAGAGCGGCTATTAATCTTTCCGATCGCCTCTCGATCCGCATAATCGTAATCATTTTCGTCGCGTCTGTAATCAAAATCATGATTCCCATTCACATCCCTCCTCTCCGAATCCATCTGTACCTCTCACACTAACCATCCAAAACATACCCTAGAAAACAAAATCTTTCAACATGGTCGATCCAAAGGCGATGGTTAGGCAAAAAAGAACATGATCGAAACAGATAAAGTGGAGCGCAGCGATTGAATGCCAAACAGATTAGATCAATGAAGAACATGGAGATCTGCTCGAATCAGTAGTTTTCCTTCGCGGCAAATTTTCCGGGGAAGAAGAAGCCCGATTTGCCTTCCCACCGTTGCTTCAAACAAATAACATCATTATTATTTATTATATTTATATTTATATCATTTAAACTAAATACATAAAATAAAATAAATATTTTGTTTTATATTATTTATATTAAAAAATATATTTTTACAATTCTTTATTTTCCAATTTATATCACATAAATCAAAATAAATAGGATAATTATCAATTGATACTTTGAAGTTATAAGTATTTTTCAACTGATACTCAAATTTTAATTTATATAAATTGACACATTAAAGTATAAATATTTTTCAAATAAGACTTTAATTTTTTTTATTTTATTAATTAATACTTTAAAGTATTAGTGTATTTTTAATTGACAATTTAAATTTTAAAGTTCCATCAACGTATACCCTAACATTAAATTGTTGTTAATATGCATTCATTTTACATTCAATTTCAATTTTTTTTATTTTAATTTTTCTCGATCATCCTAATTAGGAATATGCAATAATTCAAAAAATTTCAAAATTAAATTATAAGAAGATGGCTAATTAACTTAAATTTAACAATAAGGCATTTGTTGATCATTTTCTAAAAATTGAAGTACTGATTGATAAATTAAAAATTTAATGTGTCAGTTAAAAAATATTTGTAACTTAATAATGCTATTGATAATTACCTACATAAATATTGATAATAAATTAGATATTTCATTTATCATTTAATATATTAATTTTTAGTAATAAGTACATTAATTGAACTCTAATTGAATTAATTATTATAAGGTAGGAATAATTCCAAAAATAAAATAAGATAATAAAATTTAACTTTTATTTTTACAACTGTAAAGAAAAATATATGTAACTATTTTGTATTGTTAATTTATCATTTCACTTCCACGACGAGTCGATTTCATTTAAAATTTTAATTTGTTTAATTTATCCAAATTTTATGATTCAATTGGTTTTACCTTTTACCATAAATTTAAATGGAGATACTACATGAAAATATGAAAATAAAAATTAAAAATTAAAAAGAAAAAATAATGGGAAAAGAAAGTCTATCAGCCAAGTATAATACTCCATTGAAGATTTTAAACGTTTGAGTCTGATTTAATTTGGATTGATTATATGATTATTTTGACTTCAGATCTAATTTTACATGAATTGATCACTGAAGTGGTCTATTAATTGATGAAATTCAAATTTTGTGAAAAATAATTAAATTTTAATTTGTTTTAGTCGATAACTCAGAGAATTTGAATTTTACAAAACAAAATGTGATACTGACTCGGATTAAGATCGAATCGATTATTTGGTTGATTTTAGTCCAAGAACCGACTGATCAAATCAGATCAATTTTTTTTCAAAAAATCGACCACCAACTCCCACCCCTACTCTAAAGGAGGCATGTTCGAGTAAAGAATTGTGGGAAACTTTAAACTCTCTTACTTCTTCTATGCCGTCGAGAAAAAAAACTTATCGAATTTCGTACATCGACAAAGACAAACAATGATTTAGAGCCGAAAATTCAAGTAAATTCAATATCGCTAAACATTCAAGTAAGGGAGAGGTTCGTCTCTCTTAAACTACATGTTATCTTTCTAGTAAATACTTATGAATCAACGAGCAAGGTTCAAACGGAAATACGAGACAATAACAACGTAAAAAAAATAGCAAAGATAAATATAAAATTCGTCGATTACATTTGGGAGAGTAATTCTAATCCAACAATAACCCGAGATCATCTCATACTATTTAGAATCATTATTCATTACGACTTCCGATTTCCATAGTTAAAAAAAACCTAAAGTTGAAGTTGGGGGAAGAGCAATTCAAAGAGGTATTTCCTCCATTGAAGCTTACCCACCCAAGCGGACTTCACTCGGTGGCACTTTATTCGGCCAAAAGCCTATCAGAACTCTCAATCGAGAACTCGTAATATGGAGGGAGAAGACGATTGATCTACCTCCATATCTTGACTTCCCGGTTAAGAGTTCTGACAGGCTGCTGGCCGAATAAAGTGCTATCGAGTGAATTCCGAGGTGGGATCCATAACAACTTTCTACCTCATAGGCTAAAAAAAAGCATTTATTTTATGTGTTATAACACTGCAGTATAATTATTTACCAGAAGCAAGTATAATAATACTTAATATATGCACAACTTATGAAGAGATATTTGCTACCGATTTAAAGAAGGTCACTCGCTCCTCGGATTTTTGAACAGAATTTGGTGTGTAAATTGGAATTTGGACGGCACAAACTTTTGTAGCATCACTGGAGAAGGCACATAGGCAAGAGTTAGCTCACCAAAATTTTATGCCTATCTTCTTAGATAGATATCAGTCCCAACTCTATGTCAGAACTTCGACGAGGGATTTAGATCGATTGTGTACTTACGTAAATAATGATTTTAGCCAAGAAACCGAAGCAATACTCCATCGTTTCCGAGCACAAATCCCTTGTTGTCATTGATAAATCTGCCAAACAAATGTTCAAAAAAATGAGCCCAAGAGATCCAAATACTTGATCACCAAAAAATAGATATGAAAATTCCTGCATCGAACAGAGGGACTAGAAGCCGATTAATATAAAAACTAGTCTATCATTTTGCATTCACAAGAAAAACAAAATCATATTAAACTTACTTTACTGAGTACAAATTTGCAGCGATATTATCGGCAGCTTTGTCACGAGTCCATGACTTGCCACCATTAGTAGTTCTCAACAGAATGCCACTTCCTCCAGCAGCCCATGCCTCATCCTGAAAACTCATATATGATGTCCATAATTAATCTGAATTCATTTATTCATTAGGAAGAAAATTATATATTTTCTTATTGGTTCTTTTAAATTATGAGAAAATTCTATGATTTTTGGTTTGTCACTTTCGTATTAGTTTCTTGATACTTATACATTGGCTCTATAGATCTCTCATGTTTATTTTTTGTAACTGAATGCAATTCAAAATGTTTCTTTTCTTAACCTTTATTTAATTCTCTTTATCAATCTCTTCTACCTTGAATTCTTATTCGAATGTAATCCATTTCCCCAGTCAATCCTTCCACTTATGGAACATAAATATTTCTATTTCCATGCCAGGAGAACTCCACTTATGGAACATAAATACTTCCACTTATGAACCTAAAATAACCACCTTTTGGCCTGAACTAAACCTGCAAGATTACTACTTCACCAGACCTTACTTTGTTCAATACATTAGTTATATTTACTGAATTTTGGAAAAATTATTATTTATTTACATGGTTTTACGTTTTGGAAATATAATTAATTAGTTTGGACCCTACATACAGAAAATTGGGATCTATGTGACTAAAATAAAGAATATGGAGACTAATGTCATTGATTATATTTTATGTCTCAAGTGGTTAAGACAAGAAGAGTTGTTTATTGGGGTTTATATCATAGCTAACAAATGCTCTAAGAATTTACCTCTGAACGGCAACCAACATAGAGTATGCCAAAACCACGACTTTGGACTGGGATCTCGTCAAACTCCTCAGATATCTGAAAAAATGGATCAGATGAAAAAATGAGCAAGCAATAGGATAAGGTGGATGCACAAAGTAGATATTTTGTGCGTCAATAGAATAGATCAGTGGAAATGCGAAAGACAAATTGAGAAGAACATCTGTCACACAATGGAAAATATAAACTTAATATTGTTCTTTTATTTTATACTTCAATATATCAATTTCTCCATTCTGAAACATCTCAAGATTTACATGAATCTACAACCTAATCGTCACAGAGTTATATTTAGTTTTGGGTTTGATAATAGGCTTCCGTCAACTTCACTATGGCAATTGATTATATGGCACACTCAAATCTGAAATTTGGATTTTATAACTATAGGCATTGTTTTAGATCAGAGTAAATAAATAATTTTCGAGTGAGAATCATAAACTAATGGTATCTTAGTATTTTTCTTTGTTTTTTTATATAAGAAATGAACATACTTAGAATTAAATCCACCGTTTTACTTACCCCAGTTCCTTTGCTAAGAAAAAGCCCACCCCCGCGTACAAGAAGCCAAAGACCTCCATTAGCTCTCCAACCCATGTTCTGAATTCTTCTTGCAATTGCCCTGTTATGTGGCTGCCAGAATGGCTGAAATTACAGAGCAAAAATGAATTATAATTTGTTTATCAGTAAAACTAAAATCACCATAATAAAAGTAGTTAGTAATATATAATGAACAATTAATTTTTACATTATAAACAAATAAAATATACACATCTTAAATAAAATTATATTTTTAACCGCTAACTGACAGAAAATTCTACAAAACCACAACAGTGATCTTCATGTATGAGCTAGTCGTCAATTTTTAGGATCACATAGGAAAAGAATAACCGCCAGTTGGATTGAGAATCTAACAGAGTTATCAGAGTCTACGAATTGCATATTTTGTTTCTATTCAATATTTACAGAAAAATACCCATCAATGGCTAAAGCAAGGATTGTGCCACCTAAAGAAAAGAAGCACTTCTCCCTATGCAAATCTTCATAAAGTAACACTTGCATACAATCATTTCCAACTAATCCTGACTAAAGCCTAGAACTTATACAACAGCTTCACTGAAGATATGGGTATCATGATTTTTAGGTATTAAAACTGTATGGAAGTTACTTCTGTAGAACATTAGTAGAGACTCCAATGCATCATTTGTATTCTTCTGTCACTCAGTAACCTTCATATATACAGATTTAAACAGGCGACTTTTCTCAACAAAAAAAAAGGAAAAAAAATACCAGGTTCCAACACGTGCAACTTCGTCCACATTTAAATATCATTTGGTTTGCGTTGAACTCACTAAAATACTACTAAGTCAACTAACTTTTTCGAGGAAATGAAATAATATAAATCCCTTCTGCATCAACACAAATTCTCCATCTGATACTACAGCTCCACGAAATCTATCATTAGCTATTCACAGGACATTATGAGGAACATAAGATATCACACAAGTAAGATTACCTGCCCTGGTTCCCAAGTTAGATAGAAGTTACCACGGCTTGAGACATCAACATATTTTCCATCAGGAGAGCGATTTACCGTGTTAAAAGTTCCTGTATAATAGCTTGCACCACTAATTCCACTAGAAACAGTTCTGCTAAGAGCCATGGAAATGAGTAAAAATACTTCTCATTAAAAGTAATAGAATTCTAATTTTCTTCCGTGGAATGATATATAGAAAACATTAATATTATTATTACCAAATGAATTTATAGCTCTAAATTTTTAAAAAAAATTATCTTTCCACTGTTCTCTCTAATTGGAGAAGAAATTTGGTTCACATAATTTCTTGAGGATCTTTATAAGGGAGGATTTACTTTCCTCCGCATACCTAGTATATATTTTTACCAATTTGTTTCTCACAAAAAAAAAAGTAATCGTACAATCTAAAAAGAATCTACGAAAAAAGCCTCAAATTTCTATAGCTGAATTTTTTTTTTGATCAATTAGGTAGTTTGAAGACAATAAACTTAAGATCACTCTCTACTTATCAGTTATCATGCTATAATATTATAAAACGACATGCAAACCATATATTTAATTTCAAGGGGAATAGTCTTTTGTTATGTGCAACTTCATAAATTTCTCAACTCGGCCTTATTCCAACTTCCACATCTAAAGAAATATAAGTACAATAGAACCTCTTTGCTTCAAAGAGACCAGAAATTAAAGAAGAAGGTATAATTAAGAAAATATTAAAAAAATAAAAGGTTTTAAAAATCGTCAAACTTTCTTCAAATTAACAATTCTGGCAGAGGCATGCCTGTTAAGAGTGGCGGACACAGTCTCCTGAACTGCAGCCTTCCAGTTGTATCCCTTGTTCGATGTAACATATATACCACCTTGGTCTGTCACCATCTCAGCACTTTTATCTCCAGTTGCCTTTATATAGACCTGCACGTATTATCAAATAAACCATTTACTTCATAAAAAGGATGAGTAACACATCTTCAAAAAACAAAATTCCCACTGGTTAAAGAGTCTTTTACAACAAATAAACTATCACAATGATGGCTACAAAAATAAATTCCCCTACATATGAAGCCTTTCGGTCAAAGATCAATACATTCTCACTCATAGAAGCAATGAAATTCCCATTGAAGCTTACCATATCTCCACCATATCTCCAGGAAGCTGAGCACTCAATGGTATACGTTCCCAGCTTTCCCCTGCATCAACAGTGTACAACAATATATTAGGTTTCCCAACAATCCATCCCTCATTCCCCTGGAAGCTGATGGCATTGAATCTATAGTTGAAATCTTCTTCTTCAGCAGAGGGAATCGATCGTGGAACCCAAGTGCTTCCTCCATCTTTTGTCTCCAAAATGGTTTGCCTGGTTCCGAGAAGGAAACCTATGATGCAGCCTAGTGTTAAAATGATATCATGCAGTCGAAAACATGATCAAAGATATATATCCCAACCATGTTTTTGCCTATAGAGAATCAAAATGTTAGATTCGTCGAAGACTAATCTGGGCAAATGTTAGATCAAGTGGTTCAAAACGGATTCACTACTTCAGCCAAATGCCCATTATCTAGCTGCTTGATCAGCGCATTTTTGAATCAGCTCAATAAACCTTTGAAGACATCATATTGTTTGTCTGGAGATGATGAGTATTAAAAGCTTAACTAACAAAACAAACTGAATCCGAGTCGAGACACATAATTCATCAGGAAAAATGCAATCAACTCAAATTACTCGTACTAAACCAGAAAAACAACAATAAATATCATAACTGACCGTGATTCGGATCATCAGGCACAAATGCAATGTCGAGAAGGACGACGCCAGGGTCTATCGGCAGGTACACTCTCTCCCACTCAGAAAGGGCGTCTTCAGCCTTAGCAGGCACCACAGAACCAAAAAAAAAAAGAAGACAGCGACAAAGAAACTGCGGCGACGGAATCAGTGACGAACTGCCTCCGATTAACGGAATGGTGCTGAGACGAAGCTCTAGCGCCAGAGGAAGACGCAATAGCTCGGGATTGAGGGAGGTGAGTGCAGTGCAGGAAGTGAAAATGGAGGCGAAAGAAGGTCTGAGGACGAGCTGTTGCAGCGTCGCCATGGAAAGTGTGTAGCGCGCAGAGGCCGTTAGTCTCTCCTCTCTCTCTTATCCGAACAACCTCACTCTTCAACTGCTTTGCGTGAGTTCAAAGCCTTAATGACAAAGTTTAACCAAGTACAACTTAAGGCATGGAAGGGGATGTAGCTCAGATGGTAGAGCGCTCGCTTAGCATGCGAGAGGTACGGGGATCGATACCCCGCATCTCCATTCAAAACGGTTTTCATTTTAGAAACATAAAATAAGATTATTTATTATATTTAAATTAAATTTTAATAATTAGATCAAATTTAAAAATATTTTTTAATTTATATTAAATTTTATTTAATTATGATTTGACAATCTCATTTTGAATCTTCTCTTAACCCATGATCTAAATTTGATTTTTGATATTTAAAAAATAAAATCATAACCAAATAAAAATTAACAATTTTGGTGCCAATTTAAATCATAAGAAAAATCAAAACTAGAACCATAAAATCAACAATTTGAGTACTAATCAAAATCATAAGAAAAATCAAAACTTGAACCTTAAAGCAGATTTGTCCAAGTTTAGTTTTATATTAAAATAAATATAAATAAAATATAATTTTTTATTATATTTAGATAAATTTTTAAATAATTAGACCAAGCAAAAATAAATAAAATTTTAATCTATAAAAATTTTATTTGATTTTAAATGGACAAAATTATTTGATTTCTGAATTTTTTTACCCAATCTAATTCTAATTTCACCATTTTTAAAAATTAAAACAAAAATAAAATTAAAACTGACAATTTCAATACAAATTTTCTTCATAGGTCAATTTTTGAGCCTCCCTTCATTCATCATATTTGCAATTGACACGAGTTAGTGCAATTGACAAGACAACAACATAAAAACAAAATGAATCGCATGACAACTAGCATCCAAAAATGGAAGTTAATCATACTTCCGAGCTACCCAAAATTAAACCGATACCCAACATTCAGACATCAATAAACTCGTTAAACACGCAAGTTATTATTGCAACCGCTATAAAAAAACACGAAACTAAAACATAAAAGGATAATAATTCAAAACTCTCAAACATCGTACCATCATGGTCTTCGAGTGCTCCCCCGACCGGCAGAGTTTTATTCATCATCATTGAAAGTTGTCTTCTTTCCTGCATTAATATGGGATTTGTAAATTTAAAAACCGCTGCAAAAAATAAGAATAATTACTTTATTCTTGACTAAGACAATTATATTAATGTTAAGCTTATTTCTTTAAGAATTATTGCCAAATTTATCTCATTATCATGCTATCTTAGTGTACATACTGAAATGTTTAACTGTAATTGATCTAACTAAAATGCATTAAATATATTATAATTAAAAATAATAATTTTAATATTCATTATATTAATCAAAAATCAACACATTAGCTTATATAAAAAAAATACATGCCAAAAAAATAAACTTAGTCAAATTATGATTAATTCGATAAATGCATTAGTTAATTTTTATAATTATGACATTAATAACAATTTAATGAACTAATTATTATTTGACACATCTTAATATATTTTTAAAAAATACAACAAAAAGATAAATATAGATTTATTCATAGAGTTAAAGAACGTTACCAGAAGAAGTGAAGTTCGGTTTGTTAAATCCTCGACCTCTAGTGTTGTTGCCTCTGCCGCGACCTCCACTGCCTCTGCTACTCCAATCTCCACGACCTCTACGACCTCCACTGCTGAAATCTCCATGACCTCTACGACCTCCGCTGCCCCAATCTCCATGACCTCTACGACCTCCGCTGCCCCAATCTCCACGCCCACGATTGCCTCGGCCTCTTCCCCCTCCTCTACCACCATCATTATCATCTCTAGGTCTCGGCTCTTCCACCGTCAAGTACCCATCTCCAATTTCGGTTCCATTAAGTTCAAGTGCTAGATTAAAACCATTTGCATCCTTAAAGTCCAAGTAAGCAATTCTGGGTGAGACAGTAAAATCAAGTCAAATACACTTAAAAACAGAGGAAAAAGAAAAAAATAGAATGATAAGAGAAAAAGTCAACCCCTTAATTGAGCCAGATTCAAAGTCTTTTGGAATGGAGATCCTTGTGATCTCACCACAGGCACCAAAATGTTCTTGCAGAAGACTCCTCGCCTGACATGCCCACATAATTAACCAATTTAGAAGCATTTATTAAAACAAAAGGTCTGCATAGTTCTAGGCAAATCCAGTATCGAACCTCATCCTCTCCGAGGTTTCTATCAAATCCTTTAGCAAAGACTGTCTGTCCCTGGGATCGTCCACCCTTCGGGAATGATGAGTTTCTATCCCGACTGCAAGAGATCAACAAGAATGAGGAAGTGAAAATGAAGTCACCAAGTAGCTGAATAGGCATGTAAAAAATAATCAAAGACTTACCTGTCGTGTGGATTATATGCACCCCTCTCCTGTGCCAAATCAAGTCTCACTTCACGATTTAGAAGCATCTGCCCGTTCATTGCTAAAGCCTTTACAGAAAAAGGATTCTAATCAGTTTATCAAACAAATTTGAGCTAAATCAGTGGCGAATGAACCAAATAAACTGGAAGAAAAAGCAACCATGGGTTAAATAAACTAAACCGTGCAGTTTGAACAGCTAGTAAAACTTTTTTAATAATATACAAACAGGTACATGATCATCATCGATATATTTGATAGATTTAGTCACTAAAACTTTTTATTTAGTAATGACATCCATAGCAAAAAGATTTTTTTCTAGTGTACATTAAAAATGTTGGGTCTTACTTTTTGGGCTGCTTCAGGGGTCTCAAATTGAACATGCCCAAAACCTTTTAACTTCCCATCAGGATGTAAAGCTAATCGGACATCGACCACTGTACCAGCATCTTTGAAGAAACCTTCACTGTGAATTCACAACTAATGTCAGATGAATAACATGATATAAAACGAACAACAAAAGTCGTTAACTTTAAAGACATACACGTCAGTTTTTTCAATGTCGTATGAGAGGTTGGCAACAAAGAGCGTGCTTGATTTACTTTCACCCTGGGGAGTTGCAGGAGTTTTGGGCTGAAATTTTCATTAAAAAAAAGAAAATTAAAACAGATTAAATGAACCACAATTTAACCATCAACATTACCGATTCTTTCTTCAATTTAAAATCAGTTGTTTTTGGAGACACAGCATCAACCATTTTTACATCTTCTTCCTGTTCGGACCAACAAGAATGCAACATATTCATTAAAAATTTCTTAATAGGTAAAACAATCTAAACTATTAATGTGACTACTAAAGATCAAGTCAAACTCAGCAGTAATACAAAATTGCAAACACATGCATCGAGTACGACGAGTTTATATATCTGAGTTTCAAGATTATTATTCATAAAAAAATACATATTACGATACTATAATGCAAAAAATGAGGAATGATTCACCAAAGGAGTTTTGGACACAGTCCATAGTAACCAGATGCACGGTCTGATTTAACAAAACAGGAGTACATCACTGCAATCACTTCCCAATCAAAGTAATAAGATTCTGAAAATACTTACATCATCATCATCTTCTTCTTCTTCTTCTTCTTCTTCAGAGCTACTACCAGAACTCTCACTTGTTTTATTGGCAGGTGTCACTTTAGCAGCACTTTTGGCTGGTGTCTACATTATCACAGCACAATAAATTAATATAAAAATGCTAAGAATATATTACATTGATAAAAAATATAAAGACAAAAAATTACCTCATCATCATCAGAATCACTTTTATCCTCATCAGTTTGACTATCATCTGAACTGCCACTGGATTCCTTCTTTTTTGAAACAGCAGCAACTTTTGACGGAGCAGCCTGCAGAAGGAAAAGAACCTCATTGAAACCATTTTACTCGTGTCCATACAGGAAAAATAAAATAACAGGCAAAAATATTCATATAAGTATATTATTGAGCATTAGACTAATGACTTTTTCAGATTCAGATCATACATTGTCTTCATCAGAAGACTCGTCAGATTCTGAGCTGCTGCTGCTCGATTTAGCTTTCTTGATTGACACAACAGCAGAACCATTCTTACCAATTGTTTTTGGATCAGTTTTTGAAACTTTTGGAGCCTGGAAGCAAAACCTTGTTATAATAATAGTTACGTGATGCGCTAAGCATAAAAATAATGAACATGGTTACATCAAAAGTAGGGAATTTTTTTTTTACATACCTCTTCCTCGTCAGAATCTTCAGAAGAAGATTCCTCTGAACTACTCGCAACCTTGTTTAGCTTAGCAGTGGTATTAACTGAGCCGTTTTTTACTGGAAGTGTAGCAACTACTTTAGCAGCTGGGGCCTAGAACAAAAAAAATACAGCAGTTAGGCAACATTCAGTAAACTAAACTTGAATCAAATTCACATAATAAATCCTAGTATGCATACCTCATCAGAGTCCGATTCTTCTTCTGAGCTACTACTAGTTTCCTTTTTGTTCTTCGCTATGGCCTTCACGACATTTTTTTTCTGAACAGGCTAATTTCACAAGGAATTAAAGTCAAAATCCAATTTAAACAATGGAGATGTTCTAGAAAAAAACATCCAATCAAATTAAATAACAGATCCTAGTGTACATGCCTTCTCGTCATCAGAGTCTGATTCTTCTTCTGAGCTACTGCTAGATTCTTCTTTTTTCTTTAATTGAGCTTTGACGGCAACTTTTTTTGCAACCTTCTGGTTTCATAGTAAGAATCAAATTGAAAAGCCAATTAAAGAAATGAGAAAGAGTGATAAAATCAGAATCAATCAATACATGAATACCTATATCAAAAGGGAACATAATTAATTTTTTTTTCTAACTGATACCTGCTCTTCTTCTGATTCAGAATCATCTTCTGAACTACTACTATCTGCTTTCTTCTTTTTCTGTGTCTTTGCTTCAACCTTTTGTTTTTGCACTGCCAGTTCTACAGCTACATTCGTCTTTTGTTTTTTTGTAATCACTAGTTTCTCTATCTCTTCCTCAGCTTCTCTCTTAACTTCAACATAAAAAAAAAAAAAGCAAAGACTTCCAACTTACATACATACAATTAAAAACAAAACATTCAACTCATTCATAAAAACGATGAATGAAAACAAGAGATTCTCAGCACAAAATGAAAACAGTTAATGTAAAACACAAGCCGGTCAGAAATCAAATACCGAGAAAACAATATCTATTAAAGAAAACACAAATGTTGCAAGGCAAACAAAACTCAAAACCTTTCTTCACAAGCTTGGCCGGCGAGATTACTGCAGGAGCAGCAGCATCCTACACACAAATACAAAACAAAACACATAAAAAACTAAAAAAATTATAAAATTCTTCGGAGTCAAAAGAAGTGTAAAGCAATTACTGCACTCGAACCTTAGGAGCAGTCTTCTTGCTGGACTTCCCCATTAAAAACTTTCCACAAAAAAAGGAGTAGCTCAAAGCTTGTAAAGAAAACGAAGAAAGAGGTAGTGACGCAACTCAAAAACCCTAGAAGAAAGCTTCAGGGTTCTGGAGTGGCGATGGAGGTTCAGGCTTAATCGAAGCGATAGTGCTGTATTTATACCCTTTTAGTTATGAAGGCTTAGTTTCCCGGGCCGTAAACGCCACGTAGATTAGGGTTTTCAACGTCGGGCTGTGTTTTGATGAGCTGCGAGTCCACATTTGTTCACAGTATCGGCATTCTCAGCCGATCTTCCAACATTGATTGAGGGCCCACCCTGAAGAATGGACGGTGGAGATTCCGGATCTATAGTAACTCACATAATTAGGCCAAATGGATACCTTTGTCGAGTTTTAAGGTTTGGGTTGAGCTTTATGGGCCAAATCAAATCATATCCACATTTGGCCCACATGTAAATATATAAATTAAAATAATAAATAATCATATCTAGAAATTATAGGGGTGGACACGGGCTGGTCAAGTCTGGTTTTATCTCAAAATAGAATCAGAATCAAAACTCGCAGATCTAAATTTTTGAAACCATAACCAACAATTTTAGTTTTAACTCAGTTTTATTTTATATTAAAAAAATTAAAATATAACAATAAAATATATTTTTTTTATTATATTTGAGTTGAGTTTTAAGTAATTGAAAAAATTTATAACTAATTTGAGAATCTATATCAGATTTTATTAGAATTTGGGTCATTTTTTACTCAATTTAAATCTTTTTTAACTTACGATTTAAATTCTAGTTTCATAAATTTTTACTCCTAAAAATGAACAAATTACAATTTTTTAAAAACTAAAACCAAGACTAGATTAAAACTAACAGTTCATGTCTGGTTTGCGATTCCGCTTTGTTTTGCCAATCCCTACTTAGCACCTTACTTCCATTATATGTTTTATCAATTCCAAATAAAATTTAATTAATATATAAAAAAGAAACACATGTTTGAAATTTAGTAAAATTAAATGAAAATTGAAATAATATAATATAAGTTAAAATTATATCAAAATTCAAAATATTTCTTCTTAAGAAATAATTTAAAATATTTACTACAAATATCTCTCGAAATTAATATATAATTTGTACAAAACAAGTAAGGGAACGAGGAAGAAGAGGCACGAAAGCCGTCCAAAGAGTGAATCGTGCCGGTTTCAAAAAGCATTGTTTTCTAATAAACCATAATAATCAACATTATTTTAACAATCTAAAAAACTCTAATTATGAATATAATTTTAGATTTTCTAAGAAAATAAGACGAGAGAAAATCAATACATTCCACGTGTAAAATCAGTACTAGGTTGGCGTAAACAAGGCCAGCCATATACAATCAAATACCAAATAAATGAGAGAGGAATTTATATGGAAGAGAGAGAGAGAGAGAGGCATATATTAACAAAGGGGGAAGAGGAGAGAGAGATTTACAAGACGGTGTTTATATGAAGAGCTTTAAGGAGGGAGGTGGCCATTTGTTTCACCAAAACCTGGCCGCCCGACCGTTGGCCGTCTCTTCGTTCCTCGATCAAATTCTGCAGCTTCTGAGGCAAATCATTCTCCACAATCAGTTGCTTCGGTCGAGGGTGGTGCTCGTAGACAGCCTGATTCCAACACCCCAGCACAATATTAGAGACACTATGACAATAGCGGCAAAGTAAAGTTGAAAACAAACAAAAACAAAAACTCAAATTTTTGGAATAATTTATTTTGTAATAGTATCGGAGCTATACGTTTTAAGATTCGATTTTCGGCAAAAACAAAAAAAATTATATAAAAGAAGATGCACACATGTAAAATAAAAAAATAATATTATATTTACATTCTTAATATATTTTTTGAAATATCAATCTGTGATTGATATAACAGAAATTATAAATAATTATTTTAATTATAATACATTAAATATATTTTAATTAGAATACATTTCGATACATGAACATGGATAATAAGATGATACATTGCATAAATATTCAAGTAGGATTTTAGGGGAAAAAACATTTTTGGAACCTATCAATGACCAAAATTTGTTTAGTCTCGAAATAACAACCAACCAAGAAGCTCGCTCAACCCAGACCAGCATTTTTTGTTAAATCATTGCTCTTAATCGAAATGTAGAACATTTATTGATCAACCGGGAATGATAAAATATTTTTACCTTTATGAGTTTGAGAAGATTCAGACGAGCTATGGCATCCTGATGATCCAGCCTTGCAATGAGCAATGGTGTTAAACCATTTACGGCTAACGTTGTATTAATCCGAGATGATTTGCTGAAACCAAATATATGATGTTAGTAGTGAAAAGTAAAACACTCCCGAAAAATGAAACATTTTAAGTATTCTCGGGCACCAAATCATCAATCCACTGGGAACAGGTTAAGAATCTGGATCACAGGATCCAAAGAAGTAATGAAGGTAAAGCAACACATTCTAATTCATGTGAAGATATCACAAGTTCTAAAACTAACAAAGAGACCGTGCTAAAAAAAGGTAGAAAGATCTGATTTTGAGATTAAGTGTTCCGGGGATTTCTTTGACCATCTGATTTCATCACAATGTTCTTATCTTCGATCATAAAAAAATCAACAGTAATCTTTGTGACTAATTAATATTACAATGTTAAGTGAGTCTGTAGTTTAAGTTTATTTAAGATTTCTTTTTAGACAGTTTTTCTAATCGGAGAGAAACTGATATCAAGAAGTGTTTCCTTGTAGAGAATGGTTCTTTCACTCTCTTCCTTGTATTTTTCTTCTTTGTATTTCGTTTTGAAAGGAAGAAAACTTGCGAAAAAATTGAAAATCCTACTAATGCCCTATAAGCCATAGAAGCAGATTCTAAGTTATAAAGAAAGAAGACTTACGTGATAATTTTTAAGAAGGGCTCCAATATGTGCACAAAATGCTGCTCAGGACAGCATTGAAAGAATTTCACCAATTTCTGAACCGCATCCTTTTTCAGTAAAGCCTGTTCAACCTTGCGGTTGTCATTGTCATGCGCCAGACAAACGGCAATCGAATCCAAGGCCGTCACTGACCAAAGTTCATCCTCAAGAAGGCTCAAGTAGACATCCAAACCTCCATGAGCTCTTAACTGCTCTCTCGAATTACGAGATGCATGAGCCATATCGCATAGAAGAGGTAAGGCATATCTCTTCAGTGGGGAATCTGACATAATAAAGTGCATCAAATGGGGAATGATTCCATTTTCTGCGGCCTGTTCTTGTCTTCTCTTATTTATCTTGCACAAGTTAAATAGTGCATTGAGAACCTTCAGCAAATCAAAAGAAAGAAAAGAAAGAAAGTGAGAATATGATAATACCAGGCAATTTTAGGATTAAGCAACAAGGGAGCAAACGTCAGAGAAAAAAGATAAGTATTTCAATTCGAAAAAGATTTACATGCCAGTGCTATGATGGTCCAACATAACGCAAAATCCAAAGATAAAAATAAACATAGATGCAGAGCGCCTTTTCCCAATGTATTTCCCATACAAAAAGCTTAAAACATGATATTAGATTTGGATGCCATTAATCATTACGACAAAGCCTAAAAATTAACTCAACAGTGAGGAATGGTCAACAGTTGAACCATTTATGATTTTGTCAATGAACAATTAACTCATCATTTTCCATTTAATGAGCATGAAGAGAAACTTCATTGATAAAGGAAAAGGATCAGAGTGACACACCTCATTATGTATTTGAGACACTAGAGATCCTTCTTTGAGTTCAAGATTTGGGATCAAATATTTAATGGCATCAGCCCGCTGAAGGTTCTCCAAGCAATTTGGATCAGTTGACAGATGGTTTATACACATCAATATCTACAAGAGAGAAAAAACAGTACATCTTTAATAGATTCTGACAAAATACATAATTTAGCAGGAAAAAATCACAAAATGAATATTGTTTCACCTACCTTTAATAGAATTGGGGGCTCTACTCTATTGAACATCTGGAGAAGACGACTAAGCAAACTTTGACTGCACATGTAGCACTTCACGGTTGTATCAGCCAGAGCAAATTCAAGCAGAAGATCTGCAACTTTTGCCAGGTAATCCCTAGCAACATCTGCATTTAAAGTCGAAACCATGTGTGAAAGCAACCCAGAGGATGCAGCACTCCCTGGTCTAGCATTTAGAACACCTGAACCAGACAGCACACCAGATGCAGTTTGAGACACAACCCCTGAGGTAGAGGCTGCCACATCATTCGACGATGATGGTCCAACCTTCTTCGTTACAGTTTTATTGGACATTCTAGCAACAGAGTCCAAGTTTCCATATTCTTTTCCACGCTGAGAAACATCTGAAATGAAATGTTGAAAGCAGAAAATTGAAAAAAAGCAATTTATATTGGGTGGAAAATGGAAAACAAGGAAAAAAACTCAAATAGCATCCATGACAGTGGTTATGGCTACACAGAGCATAATATTCAATATGACAATACAGACCGAATTGTTTTTCTAAAGGCCATGCTTCTTATCACATATGCCTCAAAACGTGCCAAACTATAAAAGGGATCCTAAATTTTTTTCTGCAGAAATTTAAATGATCGTGTCTTCTGAGAATCATTATTGAAAATTAATTGAACCATCTGAAATCGATAGTACAAAGGAGATCAAACCTGCAAATTCTGCCATCAAATCAAGTTCACCATTTGTCTTTGTGTCATTAGATCCATATAACAGAGGTAATATGCTTTCATGTCTCTCCAATCCAGAGAGGTGGCGCACATACTCAAGCTGACCAGAAAAATGTCGGGAAGGGGGCTCCTTTTCTAACAGACTTAGAAGGGGGCGCACTTGGTCTTGTGAAGCAGCAGCTGGAACAGAGAACGCATTTGATGCAGATTCAATCACTTTAGGTGACTTATCAACTGATGTCCTATTTGCTGAAGTGTGTGCACGTTGCTGTCTTATTTCACCATCAACTCGAGAAGGGTCAACTTTCCATCTATCTAAATTTTCTCGGTCTTTAGACACACTAGCAGATAGATCTTTAGATAGAAAACCTACATCTTTATCCAAAGAAGCTTCTGTTATACCATTGGATTGAAACCTATCAGCCTCTGCAGAACCTTGTCGGTGATCTGGTTGATTGATGTCTAATCTTTGAGAATTTGATGATGAAGCAAATGAAGTTTCTTGTACTCCAGGAGGGATATGATGGTCAACTAAGCCATGCCTAGCCTTAGTCAGATCAGAATGCTCTGATGGAGAAGATGAAGGCTCAATCTGACTAAATATAGGATGACTAGCATCAAGCTGGCCAGATCGTGGACGAGGGGTTAAAACATCAACTGGCAATCCACCCCCAACAGATATAGATGCTAGACGGGTTGCCTCATTCAGGCTATACAGGGTATTGATAAGCCTGAGCAGTATTCCATTTTTTGCTGCTATACGACAGAAATCATTTCTAGGAGTTGATCTCTGGAGCTTAAAGATTTGCCACATGCCATCAATGGCTAAATGAACCATCTCCCTATTAATAAAGAATTTAATAAGCATTTTTTATACAACATTTCCTCTGGCGTTGTATTCATGATTGAAATTACTGCAGACCTGTATTTTGCATAATCAGCTTCCAAAAAGCCCACCAGCACAGGTATTCCCCGACAAGCAATAAACATTTGCAATGTCAAAGAGCTGCATTAAGATACAGAAACATATGGTTGGTCAATAGTACAAAAAATTAAATTATATGCAAAGCAAGAGGCGACAGATAAGAAATTTGGGACCTTGATTGACAAAGTTGCTGCAAGAAATTAGCTGCTTCCATGCGAACTTCACGCGGACGATCAGGTACAGCAAACCCCATCACCAAGGGAATCTACTACATGGGAATGATGATTTATAAGTATTTAAGACCATTTCATCAATAATGGAATACACTAAGAAATCGACCATCAAAATTAGAAAAACATGCAGATAAGAATGAAAAAAAATGTACATATATAAAGTATAAATTAACAGTTAACAGTCAAGAAAATGCTTTTATGTCAACTTTAATTGAAAATATTGATCTACAACCTATTTTGCACATAGGCATCCTCATACATGGAATGCGAACATTTTAAAATTTGTACGAATCAGAGTTGAAACATTCATTTGAACTCAAAATCTCCTTTGCTACCGCATTGAATTAACATTGAAAAAATAAATTAAGCTTCTCAATTTAGATTATTTTAATGATTTATCTTTAACAAAAGCATAAAAAGAAGACACCTGGTCTAGCTCCAGTTTGTATGATTCCATAAAAAGAGACGTGTTGAACAAGAGTCAGAAACCATCTTATTCAGAAAAACATGGGAATTTAAAGATATTATTACCAGACCAACAAGACATGCATTTTCTTGAAAATCAGTATTATCTTTAATTATCTGGTTGATAAGTTGAAGCACCGAGCAGATTACCTGCAATAGCAGAACTTAAATTTAAGTAGGAAAATAAATATTAGCTGACTTGCATGAAGATAAAACCAATTTACTAAATGAACCATAGAATCCCAGATAACATACTCGAGGTTTAGGGACCTCTAGCAATTCCATTAGAGGAAGCAAACCGTGTTGGGTAACATAAACAAGCTTCTGCTCAGACTGTTGATGAAAGATTGTGATAAGCTTCCGACAAACAGACTCAATCACATCTTCAGGTTCCTCGGGTTTCAATAATCCAACTAATCTGCTGAACTCGAAAGCCTATTAAGGAGGTTATGATAAAGGTCATTACTCATCCAAATTCTGGAGAAAGATAACAGGACCACACAAATAAATGAACACCTAACAAGTTATTGAAACAGAGAACTCCCCACAGGTATAGAATGCTGAATACCTGTAGCTGGAAAGGGTTTTCTCCAGGTAACTTTTCATCAAACACCTGGTTAAAAAATGAAAAATAAAAATAGTTCAATGGACACAACCAATTAGCGGTTATTAAGAGAACATGGCCACGCTTAACAAACTTACCAAACCATCAATATCAATCATATCATCTTTCAGAACACCCATCATTAAGCGCAACAAGTTACTCCCACCGTTTGTTTGACCCATTACAGTTTCCATTTGCTTTTGGGCAATTGCAGCTCTCAACTTTGTTGCCAAATCATTTTTACCAGCATCGGCTACTGGTACATTTAATTGATTCAGATTACCTGCAGAAGTTGATGTTGACGCTTCAGCTCTCTGATCCGCTGGTTGTTTATCCAATGGAAGGAATAAATCATCCAAGGAAGCATCTGCTGGAGTGTCACTAAACCTACTCAGTTCATTTCCTTCCAATGTAACAGATGCCTTTGAATTCTAGGGGTTACACCAACAAAAATTTAGGATATAAGATGGAGGCAAAAAAGAAAAAGATGACGCAAATAATCTCTATATCCTTGCGAGATTTGATGTAATGCTAACTTCATGCTTGCAAAAACAAATAATTAAAAGGAGGAGAAAAGATCTCTTAGGACAATAACCTTTTTTGTCTAAATCTATTTTAGCTAGTACTGAAAGAAAGTACCTTCTGTGAGCTATTATCTCGACTTTTTGACCCAAAACCAAATGATCTACCAGTGATATGCAGGGATGTTCCTTTTCCTCCATGTTTATTGGATGGGTTTTTTCTTTTGGTTTCAGCAGAGTCAATATTACCATTAATCAGTGATTCATCATTTCCATGCGGCAAGTCATAAAGCTCAGTTGATTCAGACGTAACTGTTTCCTTGCTAGAAGCAGGTTGAGTAGAACTAGTTGCCAGAGTTGATTTTTTGTTTAGGGTTAAAATAAGAGCTTGATCCGTTGAGATATCTTCCTCTAGGTAATCTCTTCTTTCCTTGTGGAAGGTAGAATCTGAGACATCATCTTTATCAGATATTTTCATGTCACCGACCATTGACAATAACTCCTTGCTGGCATCCTGTGATTTATACTAATTCACATCAATGATATGACTTGAAACATTATAATAGCAACTTTTTGTCAAGATCCAAAACTCACTGCTTTGATATCAGAATCAACTAGTTCAGCTTCGCTAGTTATCAAAGGTCTTTTGCAAGAGATTTGATTATCCATTTTAGAAATTTCTGCATCAGTGGAAACATCTTCCTGAATATTTCTGCACAAACTAAGGGTTTCCAATTAGTGTAATTTCCCAGCAGAACCAAAAGGGAAATAAAAACTTAGTGACGGTGCCATATCGAATATTCTGGGAAAAATCAATAATTGAAAGCAGAAAATAATAAAAGTGCTAAAAGATACCACAACGGCTTATCAAGGGAAAGAACAATATGTTATGAATCTTTCAACCAAACATATCCAGGTTACAAATTCTACAACAATACAACATCCATTGTTAACAACAATACAACATCAAGGAATATGAGTGCAACATAAGGAAATATGAGTGCCCTTTCCTCTCTCCTATTACAACCCACCTTCTACCGGACTTTAAGGGAATTCAAAGCATGCATTTGTTTCCATCAACAATTAATTCCTTTAAACTTAACATCAAACAGATTTAAACAAAACAACTTTTTTTACTATTTGACCATTCTTCTGAAAATATAACTAAAAACTTTATGTTTAGTCAAACTTATTGTATACTGGACTGTGCTTGATTGGGCTAAAGAAATTTTCACACAAAATCAATAAAGAAATGTAGTTATCTCTGGTCATTCTTTGACAGGAACTAAAGAACCCTTTTTTTTTCTCAGAGCAGTTGCAAGATAATCTACAGGCTCTATTGTATTATTCAGTTTTCAAAGAGAAGGAAAGGAAATATTTAAAAAAAACCAAACTGGCAATGTCATGCATAAGATCACAGTTAATAAGAAATTTATCAAGAGTAAATATAACTTTAGTTTCTACCTTAATGTCCCACTGTGCCGAAGAGAATTGTGCAAATTGCGCTTACAATTTTGAATCCAGGGATGAGAAAGTAATGATTTTGCATCTGGCCTTTGCCTAGCATCCTGAAAGAAGCAACAAACGATATCGGAGAAATTTTAGGTCCAGTATATCATTTTTCAACCGAAAAGAAAAAGTATCACCATCAGAGGAAACAAGACTATAATTAATCCAAAAGTTATGGTTTAAAAGATCTATAAAATCCAAAAATAAATCCCTTCAATCATCTTTATTTCTTGTTGAGACCATAACGAGAATGATAAAATGAATATCTTACTTTCTTTATACTACCTTAATTTTCTACTAAGTAAGAATTTAATTTATCGAAACTAGAACAAAACATACAGAAAATGCAAAAAAAAAAAAAAATGAATTGAGTCTATTATAAAGCTAATTAATAAAAAAATTAATGAAAATACCCTTTCATCTGTTAAATACTTACAAAATAGAACACACCTTCTTAAAGCATTGGCGAAGAAAATCTGTGACATCTGGAGAGAGGTTATCTGGGATTGGAGGGTGTTTGTCCTAAAGGAGAGGTGGAAAATATAAGAATTAGACAGTGGAAAATTTACAGGTAGCATAGAACTAAAAGAACATCTTAACAAAAGAAGGATATGTATGGGCCAAAAAATACTGCCATTCATCTGAGGATTATATTTAATGAATGAAAAAAAAAAATCTTTTCACCTAGAACGAGTTATTGGGAAGCAAGGTGTTTGACCACTGTGTAAAATTGGAAAGACCACTCCCAAGTCATTATAAGGTGAATGTAATATTAGATATAAATTTTGTAAGCATACCTGGACGATGCGGAAAAGTGCTGGCATGGGCTGCAGATCATAATAAGGAGGAACACATGTAAGAAGTTCAATGACAGTACATCCAACACTCCAAATGTCAGAAGCAGCACAAACTCCAGACATTTCAATCACCTGAAAAGGAAAAAAGAAAAACTAAATAAATTCTACTTCGCGATTGATATAAATGTTCCACAAGGAAGTTTGCCCATGAGTAAAGAGATATGGTTGATAAACTAATTACTATTATTTATGTCATTTGATCCTCACCCTTGGGTTCTCCATCATAATTTTTGGTTCTTCTCTTCCTTTGTATATCGACCTCATTCTTCTCTTTTCACTAATTCAAAATTCCTAAATCTAATTATTAACATATATCTATGAATTTAAATTAAACCTTTTACATGAAAATATGTCAATCTTGTTTTATCTAAAAACGTGCAATTTTTTTGGTAGTAATAATGAATAAAGAAACAAATGAAGCAAGATATATCAGTTGCTACCTCAGGGGCCATCCAATAAGGTGTTCCTACGACTGAGTGTGTATTAACATCAGCCTCATTCAACTTTGTTGCAACGCCAAAATCAGCTAGTTTTACAAGACTCTAAAAGCAACACATTATTATTGGCAATTTACTGAAAAAATTACTAAAAACAACAGGAAAAATATTAACAATCAAAGATGGAGCATGGAAAATTGAAGACAGTGGATTAAGGTGAATCTATTCCCAAACCATCATATTATCTCGAAGAAAACGTTTCTTAGTTTCACTATCACATCTCAAACCTGAAGGGAGAAACAAATAGGATGCAATTACAAAAATCAGACCCCTTGTTTTCAAGATCTTAACATATAAAACATAGAACACAAATAAATTCTCAAAAGTAAGTATTCATGCTGATTAGTTCTCAGCTAGCATATCCACCATCCACGGCTGGAATACATTTTGAGAAATAAATTTTCACAAGTATTCATGATGATTGTTAACAAATAATATTAATTCACCGGCAATATCAATGAGTAAAATTTATTTGATCACGATCTAGAAGTTCACCTAGAGTTTTGTAGCGTCACTAGACAAGCAACTAGTCCCTATCATGAAGTATCTGACAATTAATACACCACCGTACTATATTCAAAGCTACATCCACAGGATGTAAGGAATTCAATATTTTCACAATTTATAATACCAAATGAGCCAACATACAATGGACAAGCAAAAATTACATTACCGATGCCTCTTTCATTTCAGTGTGTTCCATCCTCTTAAATATCATTTGGTGCATTTGTATATTCACTACCCACCGCCATTTTCTTATGTGGGGATTAGGACCAGGTAGAGAACAGACAACAGAGTAATTAATCCCAAAGGTTATATGCGTCTTTTATTTATAATTTAATCTTCAAATTAAAAATATTTTTATTAAAAAATTTAAAAATAAAAACCAAATTGAATCAAACCAACCCAAACCGAACTGAATCATGTCCAACTCTGCCCAAATTTCGAGATTTTATTTTAGTTTTTGATGTGCATGGATTTGTTTTCTCTCAAAATTTGCTTTGAACACTTTCAATAATTATTCTAGTTTAAAAAAAAATATTAGCTAGATCCATTCAGATCTTGCAAATGGAAATGCAAAGGCACAATAAGAGTTCATTCCTTACTATATAGCTAAGAAAAAAAAGATATGATAATCAACCATTTTATGTGATAGCAAATCTTTGGAGTCAAGAATAGGTTGAAAATGATGTCAAAAAAACAATATTAGCGTAGGAGTGCAGAGTCCTGACCCTATCTGCCTTATTTATACTAGGGAGCTAGGTTGCTGACAAAATTTGTGGGTTTCAGCAATAGTGGATGATGTGGGTTGTCAGTGCTTTTTTCGCGAGGAGGTTAGTCGCAGCTATTTGTGACAATTTGCAAAAAAAATATTACATTGCACACGTTGTGGCGTCGTAGAGTGGGTTACCTCCAAGGTTCAAGTTGTTTGTTTTAAAGTTTAAGGGTTGATTTGTTAGTTTAGTCAAACCTCAAGATTTAATTGAATTTTACCCTGAAAAACAGTGTATGTGATAACTGTATATTAATTCACGTATTTAGGTAATTAGCATTTGATATGTAACCACACTTGCTATTACACACTGAATAAACTTTGGTTTGTCTATTTACACGACTTGTTGATTTAATAAGGTATTGACTATGGGTTGGGATAAAACTTAGCTTAATAAATATAATGTAGAATCGTGAGTTGTCATCATACAAAAGCTTTCAATGAAAGGAAAAATAGAACTTGAAAAGAGAGAAAGAGAGAGAGAGAGCCAGGATAAACTAGTAAGTTACCTCCTTGGTTGTCAGTATGTTTGCACCTTTAATGTCCCGATGAATAACACCCTGTTCATGGAGATAAACCAATCCTTCCAAAACCTGTGTCATAGATGAATATAATAATTCAAAAATAAAATAACTCCCATATCACAGAGCAAGCACCTCAAACCATGAAATAGAAATGAGAAAAGAAAAAAGAAGACCTGACTGATGTAAACAGCAACCAGTGATTCTGGAAAAGGACCAAACTTATTTGGTTTTATCATGTTGGCAAGTGAACCATTTTCCACATACCTATGTCCAAAACATTAACCGCAAAAAGTTTGAAAGTTAATTTTCCAAATACAGACACGTGATTAAAAAATTATGTTGGAAATAAAAGTCATGCTTACTCAAGTATTATGTGAAGGTGACTCCTGGTTTTTGAAGATCCAAGATACTTGACGATATTTTTGTGATTCAAATTCTACAAAAAAAAACAGTAAATTACAACAACCAGATACATATCAAGGGACAAAGCATCTATATAGAAAAGGGAAGACCCTCATTGACAGCAATAAACTCCAAGAAGACCTTCTGAGCTAATTTTAATGTTTTCCAAATGCAGTTTTTAAAATGTGAAGCTTTATCCAGCAATTTATTTTGTATCCCATTAAAATTAAAGAAGAACTTGTAATTAATGGAGGTAGCCAGAGAAAGAAAGGAATCTGCATTAAGTTACAGTTGTTGCAACAGATTCTTAATTTATTTGAAAAGTTCAGCAAGCAGACCATGGACCCTACACAAAATCTGTAATAATAAGAAAAAGTTGAAACAAGCTAATCGTATATTTAATAAAGGAAACAATAAAGAAAAAGAAAACAAATAATAACATAATCCTAAAGAGGCAGAAAGGCTACCTTCAATAAATCAATCTCTTGCTGAAACATTCCAATCACCCAGGGACACCACATTATGAAAAGAAAACATAAAAGTTTAGACAGAAAGATGAACTTTATAAAATGAGTATGTAATGCATTGAAAACTTCTTTAAGCAACAAATAGTATTTTACAGAAACGAGATATTTAAATTAGTTTTCTTCATGTCTCAAAATATGAAATTTAAGAAAAACTAGTCAGAAAAATGCAACATGATAAAAAAAATTGGAAAAATCATGATCACCCACACCAGAGAGGAATTGTATTTAGATCTTCAAGAATCATTTATTGTTAAACTATACATTAATATTAAATTGAGCTAAAAAGGAAACATAATGAACTCTCTTGTATTAAATGTTTTTTATGCATGTCTTTCAATGCAACAAAGGAAGTTGAGCACCATCTAGAGGTGACTGAACCAAAGAAAACATGTGAGGATGTCTAGATTGACTACACATCACACATAAATTGTATTTCATCCTAATTTGGACTTGGCTACGAAAAAAGGATATTGTAAGCTATATTAAAATTTAAAAGTAAAATAAACCATGAACAGGACAATTTTCAGGTCAAACTCTAAAAGAGGTTATCACAAATCACTGCTCAAAATATTAAAAAGTGGGAGATTTTAGAAGCGATGGGATGCAGAGAAGTACTAAGAAAAAAATTTAAAAATCTATTTACTTCACATAGAAATAATTTTTAATGACAAAAATTCTAACACATCAATTGTGCCTAGTCTTATATCGACTTGACTATGTGAAAAAAATATGTATTCTAAGCTACATTAACAACAGTAATGAAGATCATTATAATATAAAATTTAAGTAATCAGACCATAATAATGTTGAGATCCTCCTGAGCAATATTCTCCAATGAAACTTGCTTAATGGCAACAAAGTCCCCATTCTCCAAATCCAAACCTTTGTAAACGCGCCCATAAGCCCCCTTCCCAATCTCATCTCCAAGCATCTGTATGAAAATTGAAAAGCAGACACAAAATTTGAATTCAAACTATGAACTATTTCACAAGATAATTTGGGAACTCGGGAGAAAATGTTCAAAAGGCAAATGAAGTGGAATGGGGGAAATCGAAGAAAATTTCATTTATGTATCCAAGCATTTCAGCATAAACATAATATATAAAGCATGACTAGCCCTTCGTTTTCCTTACTTTTCTTAGCAAAATACAGCTGACCAAAGCTTCTATCCGGTATCTAACATCCAACATATCCCAATAATTCATTTAGGATCTCAACCGACTCTTAAGTCCAGCAATTTCTTGTTGCAATTCATCAAGCATTTCTTAAGTATAAAAATATAACGAGTGACTAGCATTTCGTTATTCTTTCACTTATTAGCATCTACAGGTGAACAACCTTCCCCCAAATATCCAAACAAATTCCAATAGTTTACATGAAAACAATTTCAGGGATAGATATAATAGAAGCATCTATTAATACCATAAAACGTAGATAACTGCAATGCCGTGATAGTTTTACACAGTAATATATAATTATAATGCCGGTAAAGAACGACAAGTCAAGGGTCACAGTTTTTTTCGCTCTCTCTTGACACACCATTTGATAGGCAACACCGACGAGATTAGAAGATAACAATCAGACAAGCACAAACACATAACAAAAAACTTTCTCCAGTATAACATCCACCTAACATTAAACTTTGAGTAGAAAAATCAGCATTTCCCGCAAAGCATAAAGCATTTAATTAGCTCACATCATTACTCAAAAAGGAAAAATAAAAGCTCAGAAAAACCAAGAGAGATCTGATACAAAAACAACGAACACACACAATTCTTCCGATAGGCACGGAAACATACATATTTATTGTCGAGAGTCTTCGACTTATGGAAAGCCGACGTCGCCGCTTGGCGAGACATGGGAACTGAATCGGAGTTCGAAAGGAGAGGTGACAACCTAGAACTAGTCCATTGCATAGAAATAGGGGATTTAGAAGAACGGAGAAATGTGGAAATTCAGAGACGGAGGAGATCGGCGAAAGCCTCCGACGGAGGGGGTTTTCGTCCTGGAGCAAGAAACGATATCTTAGTAGATTAAATAATAAATATTAGTATTAACAACGAGGACAGTTCGGTCAATTGCCGCGCAAAATGGAATCTTCGCTGGCTCGTCAGTTCATGAATTATTTGGAATTATTATTTTGACCCGAAATGTTTTCTTTATTTGCACTTGTAACCCTAAGACTTTTTTCTTAACAATAACCATTTTAACATATTTTTAATAGATAATTTATTAAAGGTAGACACAGGCAGGTCCAGTTCAGTTTTACTTTAAAATAAAATCAGAATCAAAATTCATAGTCACAGAATAGAACCAAAACCAAATTAAAACTGATAATTTCGATCTAATTTATGATACTGTCCGGTTTTGAACACCTCTACAATTTGCTATCATTAGCTATTCATCCTTTTCAAATTGCACAATGCAATAATTTTTGAAAGGTTGAAACTTTATTTTTGTACGAAGATGAGAGCCTAAAGAAGAAGGCAACACCAGAAAACGATAAAGATGGAAGAAAAACATACATGAATTTTAACATAATTGATAAAATATTAATAAAAATCATATCGATAAAGTGTTTATAAAAATTAAGTCAAATTTGATAGTGTAGGATCAATTATCAACTTAAGAATAAGAATTGTGATTTAGTTTTACTAGCTTTTTTGTAATTTTATAAATCTAATTCTCTAAATGTTATACGGATGTGTTAACGTGGTTCGGTCATTCTTTGCCTACAATTTGACAAGTGAAGATATGTTGTGTGTGAGTGTAAAATTTGACAGTACTTTGGCATCATTTTTATCGGGTCGAATTCTACTTTCTTTGAGTTTTTCTTCTTCTATTTATAATTTTGGTTTTGGAGAAATTTTTGGTCGACTATTTCTACTAGTCGCAAGAGAAAAAATTCTATCGCTAGAGATATGAAGGTACACCAGAGTCACTGAGTTAGACTCCTATAGATTTTCAGTCACAAATTGCAGTTTATGATATAGTAAAATCACCAAAGAGAGAACAGAGTGAATGGTCAAAACTATTGGGAAATATGGTCAAATTGTGAGTTATGCATTAAACTTATTCGAGGGACAAGATTCATGGGTGGAGTCTTCAGCATATTCAGATGCAATTCATTGTGATGACCCTCATAGTTCAGTAATGCCTTGGAGGATGAGATGATGTGATTTCTTCTCAAGTTTGTTTCTCAAGTTTAAGCGAAACTTAAACTTGATCGATATCGAAAGCTGAGCAGGCCCAGGAGAGGTATTTTGTGAAATATGAAGTTATTATTTATATTTTAATGATTTTAGTAGCATTATGATCTCATGTTAGAATTTTTTTAAAGATAAAAAATACCAGTGTTCAGTATTCTAGATTTGTTTTGAGGTAGACAAAATAACATATTGAATCTCGTATTGTAGAATTCATTTTAAGGTAGCAATTATTAGAGTTTGGTGACCTAAATTGTAGGCGAGTTGAATCGACTCATACATTCAATATTAGAGTTTTAGGTTTATTCCCTATATATTGATGTTTGAGTCGCAAAAATCATTGTACTTTGATTTTCTATAGTGATTTTTCCTTTGCTTGTAATTTTTTCTCCGTTTTTGAGTTTTTCACATAAATCTTAGCGTCCTAGTTATTTATATGTTATTTTTTTCGATTATCAGTGTTTGATTCTCAACACTGACCGTAAAACCAAACCAACTTCGGTTCTACTGAATCCACCACTAAGTAACATTACTTGGTATTCATGTAACTCAATTAATGGTGCTATCATCTTACTTTAAAATCGAAAGTCTCATTCACACTTTCGAGAATCTCCTCGTCGTGAATCTTACAATGCCAGTAACTATTGAAAAAAACCGACAATGGCTAATGGTTTAGGATCCATCCCAGATTTGTGTTGATGATGATTTGACGATCGGTTAAACTGACATCATCGTGAGGTCCACAGATGAAAATTCGACCAGAATCATCGTATTCGATCAGTTACCACGATGAGTTCGTTTGATGCTCAACAGCTCCCTTACCACCTTGCACTCTAATTTAGTGGTGGGCATGAGTCGGGTTGATCTGGTTTTATTTTAACATATAATTGAAATTGGAACTCACAGTTTCAGATTCTTGGAACCGACACCGATTCTGTTTTGATTTTAATCTGATTTTATTTTATATTTTAAAAAATTAAAATCTAACAATAAAAAATATTTTTTATTAGGGATTAATGACAAATTAGACGAGTTTATAACCTATTTTACGATTTATATTAAATTTTATTAGGGTTTGAGCCGAGTTTGACTTGATTTTGGAACTTTTTAACTTATGGTCTGAGTTCCAATTTCACGATTTCTACTAGGGTTGGCACTTGTGGGTTCGGGTCGGTTTTTTGGCAAAAAAATAACTGATCCGGTGAGTCGGTTATTTGGTTTAGATAAGCAATCTATACCCGATCCTAAATGAAAACCGATCTAAAACCGATCCAATTTTTGGTTCTGTTTTGGGTCGGTTTCGAGTATTACCCATTATGTTGGACTCGGTTTGGGTTCGGGTCATGACCGGTTTTTGTGTCGGGTCATGGCCGGTTTTTGTGTCGGGTCATCAACCAAGATCAATTCTAATTCCAAACAATATCATCAACCAATTAAAAATTTTAATTCCAATTTTATGAAATTTAATTCTAGTTCCAAACACCTAATAGTATATGCAAATATAACCAAATTCAATTACAAAACCAAACAGTATATTCAAATATCAATTAATGACGGCTTGCATCCGTGAGTTTGGGTCGGTTTGGTTTCCGGGTTCCCTAATTTTTACTTCTAAAGATCAGCACATGCCATAAATCACAATTTTTAAAAATTAGAACCAATATCAAATTAAAATTGACGATTCTATTCCAATTTACAATTCTGGTTTGGTTTTGCCCACTCGTGCCCTAATTTGAACAAGATTAGAAAACAAGCATCAACGAAATAAAAGGGATTCTAATAATTTGCAGAAAGAACATCTTCGGTCAGCTGAAAAACCGAATTTGCAAAACTAAGAACAAGCTAAATAATCTACAACAAATTTCAAAAAGTTCATATGAACGGAAGGAACCGGATTGTTCTTCGGCTCGGAACCGCGAAAGAAGCTCATACACGACAAACAATTTGCATAAACAAAGACATTACAACATAAGAAAAGGTTTAAGATTGTTCTTTTTTCAAACCTCTCGAAAGATAATTTTTAATCCGGTCTAAGTTTTAATTTTTAAAAAATTGTGATTTATGAGTTCGTGTTGACTTTTAAGAATAAAAAACTATGAAATCAGAACTATGACCGTGTTTAAAAAATTCTTAAATCGAGCACAACCCGACTCATACTTTAATAAAATCTGATATAAATTCTAAAATTAATTATAAACTCGTCTAATTACTTAAAACTTGACTCAATTTATAATAAATATATATTTTATTATTATATTTTAATTTTTTTAAATATAAAATTAAAATCGGGTCAAAACTATAACAAAACCGGTGCTTGCTTCAAAAATCTAGAGTTGTGAACTGTGATTACAGTTTTATTTCAACATAAAAATGGACCGAACTGAAGTGTGACCCCCCTGGAGGATTTGTGGCTGATTATGGTGAGTATGTGATTTTAAAAATTATGAAACTGGAATCGGGATCGTAAGTTAAAAAAATTCTAAAACGAGTACAACTCGATTTATCCCTAATAAAATTCGATATAAATTTTAAAATTAATTATAAATTCTTTCAATTACTTAAAATTTGACTTAAATATAATAAAAATATATATATTTTTATTGTTTAATATTAATTTTTTAAATATAAAAATAAAACTGGTCAAAACCGGACAAAACCGGCTCCGATTTCAAAAATTCAGAATCACGAGCTATGATTGATTCTATTTGGCGGTAAAAATAATGGACGGAACTCACTTGTGACCACCTTGAGAATTTATGGTCGATCATGGTGAGCGATATTTGATTTTTCAATCAGATTACCAAAAAGAAAACAGAGCAAATGAAATCGCCATTTTTCTAAACACAAGAAGCTCAGATTAAGCGTCTAACCCTCGCTAAAATGGATGCATTCGAGTTACGCATTCGGCAGAGACAATAGCACAAAAAAACTACAGGAACTTCCTCGAAAAACAATGGAAACCAGATCAAAATGCAGCGAAAAAGTTGCAGAGAATCGAACTGAAGAAACAAATCTACTACCTTCGAGTCTTTCGAAACGAAACCAGTAGACGATGATGAAATCGAAATGAAAACATAGCAGATTGAACTCAAATAATTCGGCAATGGCAGAGGGAAGGAAGCCTGTAAATGTGGACCACATTTTAGGGGACTCTTGTTTTGATCTCACCGGAAAAGTGCATCAGCAACCAGTAAGAGAAGAAACAGATCAGTACGAGCAAGGAGAGGAGCGGCGGAGCTCACGGCGGAGAAAGGAATAAAACAAAAGGATATGCGGTGAACGTGGATCGAACACGTGACCTTCAGATCTTCAGTCTGACGCTCTCCCAACTGAGCTATCCCCGCTGGGTCCATTCATAGTGGGAAGAATTAAAATCAACCCTTAAACTAAAACCAAGTCTTATTTCTGAATTTTAGAAAAATATGATTTAAAAAAATTATCAAACAAGAACCGGATCGTGAGTAAAAAAGTTCTAAAATCGAGTAAAAATTAGCCTAAAATATGATATAAATCTTAAAATTAGTTATAAACTCGAGAGAACGAAAGACGATAGAAAGTTGAATGATGAAAATTGAGAGAAAACTACCGTTTTTATCTTAATTCCACTCGATATAGATGGAAAAGAAAAGTAGGCGAAGAACACAAATTTAAAATACTCAAAAAAAATTATAAGAACCCTAAATAACCTAAAAATTAGGGTGATTGCAAACTAACTCCACAAAAGAGGGGAGTTTTATATTGAAATCGAGATTCGAATCTAAATTCGAATCAAAATTCAAATTTCAATTCATACTCTAATTCAAATCAAATGTTGAATTCGAATTCCAATTCATATTTGAGCATATAAATTTCTCACTCCTAACAAAGACTCTAGACATTAGTTAAAGTAAGTCTAATTAATCTAAACTAAAACGAAATCTTATCCTGGAAACTTGATCATCTTAGTATCGGCTTGATCTTCCACTTATATCTTATTAGAATAAGATCTACTATGAACTTCCTAGGCAAATCAAAGCATTGACATGCGAATTCCACAAACATTCTATACAAAACTTAAAAAATTTAAACTTACAAAACAGGTAGAAAATTTCAATGCATATTTTAGAATATACTGGATCTGAGGCACATCACAAGATAGATTAGAATTATAAATACAGATAAATATAAAATTTTATAAATTAATTTCATTCGGATGAATACTCGTATGAATGCGGGAAGAACCTGGGCAGAAGGGAATACTTAAGGCTCTCAATCAGTGCATATAATCCATAACAGGGAATGTGGATCAATGCCAAGCTGATGTACCTGCAATGAAACAGAAAATCATCATGCATGCAAAGAATTATTTGTCATGAGTTGAATTATTGTATTCATTTTGAACTCTTTCCTCGATACTCAAGTTTAAAGGCTTTTTATATCCCCCCAAAACTCGAAATTCAAAGACTATTTTGCAAGAGTATGTCTATGTTTAGACTTCTTATTGTACTTTCTCAAAAAACACATTTATCAAATAGCGATTGATATAATTAAAGTGCAATTTATATTGTAAATTATAAAAAAAAATTAATTTAATACAATTATCGTATTAATCACTATTTACTACATCAACGTGTATCTTAAGAGAGTATAATAAAAGAGTAAACATAACACTGCTCATTTTGCAAATCAAGCAACTCTTGATCTTTAATCAATCCAATTTGGTAGTGTCACAGCCAAATTTCCACCAAAAGTTCGTTAATGTTTTCTAATATGACATTTTTTTAGTTTGCTATTAACTTGATATCCTGCAGAGCTCAATTTGCAAGTTCCGAATGAATATTTTTTCATTTTGCAAGTTCTCCTTCAGCTGTGGTATTTTCATCCTGATTGGCGGAGCTAATAAACATAATTCTCATTGACAGGGGAGTTCTAATATCACTAATAAAAAATCAAAATGTTAATCGAAACTGTCAGATAGAAAATAGTGAATTTTAGACACTAATAATTACCAGAGAGGCGCCCAAGGAGTATTAAGCTCAAGAAAAGGGTAGGGCCACCTACGAGTCATTGAGACAGGGAATTGAGCAAGGCCTCAAGAAGAATATCACAAGTTGAAGATAATTTTAGTTGATGAAGCCTACCAGGTAACACCACATGCATGAATAACCCATTGGAAAATTATGTAAACAGAGCTCCAGACAGCAAAATATGCGAACCCAAACCAAGAAAATGGCTGGAAAATAAAATGCACGGTTAAAATAAAATATGCACCAAGCAATGATTGGTTTGGCCAAAATAACAGGCCACGAAATTATCAGTATTTCAAATAGGACTTACAAGGCGGTTAAGAGCAGTGTCCAAGAGGAGGAATGCAGCGTTCAAACTATGAATCAAGATCATAACCTGCCCAAAAGGTGATCTAAAGTCGGTGTGCTTTCCGTCACAGGAGCCGATTTTTATAAACAAGAAATTCAGCAGGAAGAGTGCCACATTGGTTTAGATTAAAGTTAAATATATAACATCTGACAATCTTGGAATTTTCAGATTTTTAACTCTCAGTTTTGATGTTATAAATATAAGTCATCTTTTAACTCTCAGTTTTATCGATGCGATGAAAAGAAGTTGATACGCAATTATATATCGTTAATCAGAAGATGCACTTACCAAGTCCACACGAAAATTGTCATCAGTCAAGAATGGCACAATGATAAACCAAAACACCAAGTCCGTTAGCATCACAGCACCTGAAGAGGTCTGCAACACGCCAAGATCAAGGGATTTTATAATATAAACTCGAAGAATGCAATAACAGATACCATAAAAAATAAATTTACTTAATGCTCTATGAATTATGGGTATTTCATTTAACTACCCGCCACCATCACTCACCCCAAGAGTTGTATGAGAGATCCCATATATGTCAAATTTTTTATCAAATTATTTTGACAAGATGTTCATCGAGTGGGCACAGGAAGAAAATATGGCATAATGTTAAAAGGAAAAGATCACAAAACGCAAACCAGATATGCAACATGCATAAGATTTCCAAGGATTCCTGCTTTTTGGTGAAGCTCTTGCTCATAATGAAGGCGTTGCAACTTTGTATCGCCCTTCGTTTCAACAAGCTTTGTTTCCTCCTGACTTTGAGATGGCATTTTTGAGGGTCGCCAACATCCAAATGCTGAAACTATGGTTCCAAGCTGCATATATAAACACAGAATGTAAAGGATGAACAAGTCAAGGATTTATAGAAAATAACAAAGAGAATTGTTGATAGATATTCAACATACCCCAAAATAGACGACTACTAGTGCTAATGTCCACCTAATCATTTGAATTCCACCATTAGATTTACTCTACCAACTATCGGCTGGAGAAAGTATAGCCAAACGAGAGAGAGAAGAACTTACTGAGTGTAGAAATAAAAGACAAAAGGTCCGTGCATGGCAAAGACATCGTAGAGAAGCTGAGCTAAGCAAACGAAAGCCAAACCTCTATAAACTAGAAGCCAAAGAGGATTGAGCTTTCTCCACCGGGAGCCGCACAAATCACTGTCCATCAGCGGCTCAGATTTAGCTTTCTTGATAAAATATAGGGCGTAAATCCCCGGGCCGACGTTGATCAGAGCGCACACCAGCACTTGCCATTGGAGCCAGAGCTCTAAACCTTGTTTCGCTTCTGAATTTGACATTTCCGAGGCAAATCAAACCACAGATCCTCCAATAGAAAAGCAACACAAAACTCTCGGATCGATAATCTGAGCTATTAGATATAAATCCGAAAGAAAAAACAGTTGACGCGATTACTCTGAACTGTGAAGTGGAGTGGAATTGCATTAATCCGCCGTCCAACTACTATGACAGAAATAAAGAACTATAATGAGAGGTATAAGCTCGATACGTCATCTTTTTGTCGATAATTTCGGAAAGATCTAAGTCGATCATGGCCATCAAACTTCTGCTCCAGCAGATTCTTCCTCTGTTCCCAGCATCATCCAAACGCTTCCATTAAATTTTTTGCAGAGCTTCAGCACCAATAAAATTGTTGGTTGGCAAGCATGGGAGTCTGAGCAGATATCAGTCGAGTTTTTGATGGCTCGTACGTTTTGGATTTCTAGCCATACAAAAAACAACGAAATCTGAACTTCTCGTTTAGTTAATGAAAAATAGACATATTTTAACTCGAAGAGTCTAAGATACCCAACAAAAATGTTATTCTACCGACACTCTAAATTGTAATTGTATCAATTCATATTTCATATATTAAAATATGACGATTGCTTGAGAAAAAAAACTAATAAGTATATAAGACGTATTTTAACATAATAAAATAAAGAAATAGAATAGTTTAGTTATTTAAAAAATATTGCGGTAATACGTCAGTTAATGACAACTATAATTGAAATTAAAGGTGGGTACAAGCCGATTCGACCTAATTTTATCCTGAAATAGAATCAGAACTAATATTCACAATTTTGGATTTTTAAAACTAGAACTAACGATTTTGGTGCATTTTTTGTTTTAACTCAATTTTATTTTATATTTTAAAAAAATTAAATTATAACAATAATAAATATATATATTTATTTATTATATTTATGTCGATTTTTAAGTATCCGAGCGAATTTATAACCAGTTTTAGGATTTATATCAAATTTTATTAGGGTTTGAGTTAAGTTTTATTCAATTTTAAAACTTTTATTTATTTATTCTGGTTTCAGTTTAACATTTTTTTATTCTTAAAGACCAGAATCAGCAAATAAATTACGGTTTTTAAAAAATTAAAATCAATACCGGATTAAAACCGACAATTCTTGCCTGATTTGTAATTTCGATTTGATTTTGATCCCCCCGAATTAAAATTAGAATATGGGTACGAAAAGACTTCCAAACATGCATTATTGCCCCCACTTTTATGTGTAGTCACTTGAATTCAAGATATCACTATGAATGTTAGTAAAAGGACCTCACTTGCACTCTCTTACGTGTTTCGCTCGGATAATGACGCTCAAGTCTGTCTCTTGTGTTTCACTGTATTTAATTAGTTTTTTTTTTCTAACAATCTCACATCTCTTGCTTTTTTCTACTCATTTTTCTCATGTTGTTTTTCTTCAACAGCTGTACGGTACTATAAAGCATCATTTCACCAACTTACCAATAGGAAAAGAAATGAAATATTCAAGACAAAAGAAAAGAAAATGAAGGAAACGACAAACAAAAGACACGACAAGAAGCAACTTAAAAAACAAGACGGGAAAACAAAAAAAAAACAAGAAACAAAGAACAACAATAAAACACAATTACCCGCTTTGATAGAACAACAAATAATCAAAAGTTTTAGATGATGCACATCAGAACAAATATAGCCTAAAATGATTTCAAGGCTTTTATAGAGGAGTCTAATCTTTTGATCAAACGATACCACAATTGCAGGATATTGCAAATGCTAGATGATAATTCACGTTTTTTTTTCACTTGGCTCCTGCAAACTTTAAAATTAGCACGAAATTTTAGATTTTTTTTTAAATAAGAGAACAAAGCGATGATACCAGATGATATGATCTTTTCCGGAATATGATTGATCAGTGATCTGATATTGAGTTGAAATAAAGAAAAGATAAGTATGAAACATTGACTCAAAGCCGACGAGTATTTGAACATTAGCTTAGAAAAGCTACAGACCCGAAACAACGACGCGACGAAGAACCTTGATTGGGGAAGACGCCACAAACGGAGGAATTCTGCTTGATAAGTTAGAAAATAACGTTGCTAGACTTACCGATGAAAGACCGAACAACACTTGTTAATTGGGAGAAGATCTCTCACAAAGGATCACACTTTCATTCAATTCAAGTTGTCTCAAATGTACAAGTTCAGCTCATTTTATACTACAGCATACCTACCAAAAGTGTGAGGTATTCAAGTCATTATCTCATACTCTACTATCCAAAAAGAGTGATGTGTACAAGTTTCTAATCTTGTAAACTCACACCTACCATACCTACCACAAATGAGTGAGTGGTAGGTAGGAGCTGGGGTTGTATACAAATGCATGCATGTGACAGGTACATCCAAAGCACATGTGCCACATCTGGCGAAAGGTTGTATGAAGGGCTGGATTGGCTCTCAAACAACATTGCAAACAAAGTAATCTTTTCTCAAATTGAAAAATGACTTATTGACATTCTTTCGGGGTTGTCATACTGATTATATTTTGATATGATTGCAGTCATAGATTGAATTGGTGCCGACTTGCGATTTTGGTGGGGAAGAAATGTTCCAGAATTTGTATGTCCTTCTCTCCAAGATTATTATTTCTTCTTTTGATTACTTGTACCTCATTTTCATCTGTTGCCGTTTTAATCGGTAGCCGCAAATTACTCTGACTATATTGTTCCATAAATGAATTTATAATCGACTGCTAACGTTGATTTCTAATAGTTTGTCTCTAGAGAATGTCATATTTTGTCGGAGGTCCCTGCTGACTAGAGGCGGACAAAACCAAACCAAAACTGTTGGTTTTAATTCGGTCTTCGTTTTAATTTTTAAAAAATTGCGATGTATAGGCCGGTGCCGGTGCCGGTTTATAGGAATAAAAAACCTTAAAACCAAAACTTAGAACGTGAGTCAAAAAAGTTCTATAATCGACTAAAATATGATCCAAACTTTAATAAGGTTTGATATAAATCTTAAAATTGATTATAAATTCGCATAATTATTTAAAATCTGACTCAAATATAATAAAAATATATATTATATTATTATATTATTTAAATATAAAATAAAATTGAATTAAAACCAGAACAAAAGTAGAACTATTGGTTCTAATTTGGGTTTCAAAAATTTTGAAATTTGAGTTCCGATTCTAATTATATTTCAAGATAAAATTAGGTAAGATCAGCCTGTGTCTACTTTAACTGTCGACGATTTCAACATTGTAATGCGTTAATGGAGAAAATAGTAAGTTGACAGGAAAAGTAGCCTTTAAAGATGCAAATAAACTCAAACATAGTTTTAAAAATGGTAAAATCTAAAATGAAACTTTGGTGGCAACGGGCCATCGGCAACATTCCGGATCTCTTCTCAGCAATCCATGACTCACGGTTCTCGGTGCATGTTGGACCAGAACGGCTGATTTTTTAATACATTCGAGCCATGGCCGGACTCGGGTGAAAGATCGTTCTACTCTCTTCTTTACGGTGCATGCTGGACTTGTGCAACGATATTAGCTCCTAAAATCAACCAAAATATGAACACAATATATTAAAAAACTTGTATTTTTGTCGATTGAAAAGAAAAATGGTTTGAAAATTGTGGGTTTTATTGGGATTTCAAGTGACTAACTTTGATCAAGTGCTTAGGGAATGGCTGTTTATGACAACGATACTAGCATTGGAATAAGCGAGACGTTGAAGATTATAGAGACCAAGATTGATTGGCTTTTTAGGGTTTTATTTTCTAAAAAGGGATATGTTTAATTGATTGTATTGAGGAAATGAACTGTTTTTGTCATAGGGGTTGATATATTTAACTTTAATTTCTGGATTTTTAGGGTTTTCTTTTATAAAAAACGTATATGTTTTTTACTGGAATCGCAATCTGGACCAGAACTGCTGATTTTAATTCGGTTTTGGTCCGATTATTTTAAAAAACCATGATTTAAATTTTAAGGTTTGATTTTGATCTTTGTAAATAAAATAAAAAAAACCCAACATAAAATAAAAATGAGGTAAAATCTCACTTAAAACTAAATAAAACCCAACATAAACTCAAATACCGATTCCAAGACTTAATCACTCAAAACTAGATTCAGATAAAAAAAAATTATATTTTTTAAATATAAAGTATAATCATAATCAAATCAAAATCGCACTATATTTTATGATTTTAAGTTTATGTTCTAAAATTGTATAACTGTGACCACCGTTTCTGGTTTTATTTTGTAATGAAACCGGATCGGACAATGACTGTCTCACTCTCTTTTTTTTACAGAAATTTATTTTTTTATGTCTTGAAAAAAAAGAGGAAAATGGATTTCGATCTTTGAAAGTACAATTTTATCTGAATCATGACTATAGAATTAAACTAGAACTGATGCATTTGATTAAATTTTAGTCAGTTTTTTTACTGATATCAGTTTTTGAATGATCTTGCATTATGCAAGACTAATTTAGTCGGTCATTTTTGGACTAACGTAGACATTAAACGAGGCCAAACTTTTAAGAAATTATAAACTGAAATTTGTGATGTTTTTTATTATTAAATTTAATTTTATTGGTCAAAATTTAATGTAAGTTTGATATATTTACATAGTTGATTATGAAATGTTTATGAATGGGTATTAAATTTCAATATTTTTTAATTTTAATTTTTATAAGAAAAACATTTCATGGGAAAAGACCAAAATTGGATCAAGTCTAGACCGAATATGTGGTTTGGTTCTTGTTTTCTAAGGGTCTCGTTCTAGTTTTCCTTTGGTTAACGAGAAGAACTCAATTGATAAGTTGTATTCGGCTCTACTCTAAGGCGATGAGCGATTTGGCATCTTGATTAGTCTTTAATTATTCGAGATGGATCTCGGAGTTCTTCTATTATTCCATTTCAATTGAAATATGTAAATGAAATCTCAATTTTTATTTGTATTTGTTTAATAATTATATTTATTGTATCAGTAATAATTTGATATGTTAATATAAAGTATAATAAATATTTAATTTTAGAATTATTTTTTGGGTGATACTAAGTTTATCTTCTTCGAATATTTTTTATTGTACACACTGACGTGTCAGACCGTGATTCGTGTGATAAATATTATAAATAATTATTTTAATTGTAATATATTAAATATTTTCTAACTAGACCAATTTGAATTCGACATATTAGCGTATATGCTAATATGATAAATCTAACATTATTCTTATTATTTTATTGTATAACAGTTAATTTGGACAAACTAAGAATATATATTATTTAAATTTAATTAGCAATAAAATAATGAGAGTAATTAAAAATAAAAGAATTGAAAAAAATTGGGCACAATGCAATATGCATGATTCCCCCTTCCAATATCATTGAAAAAAATCGTAAAATTGATCTTGGAGGGCTAGGTTGGGCTAGGCTATGAGTATTAAACACGGGTATCCGGTATTTTCAATATCCGATACCCGGACTCCCTACCCGTTTACCCGAACTCAAAATTTATATTTCTACCTGTTATCCTACTCATACCCGACCCGGACCTTACGGTTTCGGGCCAGACCTTACAATTTCGGGCCAGAGCTTAAGGTCCGGTTCGGGTTGCCTTGTCGTATGTACTTTCCATCTTCTACTCTATTTTTTATTATTAAAATAAATAATAAATAAACGTTACATAATTCAAATATATTAATTTTTTTTGAATATTTTATATTTTAAATATCTCAAAATCATGATAATAGTAATAAAATTATCCCATAAAAAGATGATTTAAATTATATTCAATGCCTTATCGTGTTAATATTATTGTCATTAATTGATCAATTTAATATATTATTTAATTTTTTATTTAATAATTCAATTACTACACCAACTAATTAGTTGTGAAGGAAGATCATGTTATATAATAATCAATTATAATATCAGAAAGTAAATTTAACGTTACTTGTCACATAATTATTATGTATAATTTAATTGTATTAGATATTATTACAATCGATTAGGAAATTTTAAATATTGTTTTAATTTTCCAAAAAAATATTACAATATATTATACTCTTCTCTTCACAACTTTAATTTATTTTAATAATTTTAAATAAATAAATAATTGACAGAGATGTAGTGATTATTAACACATGGATCATTATATTTTCATTATTTATATTCAAATCATGTACGTGGAATTTGTCTCATTTAGAGTTTTAAAATTGAGAAATCCAATACAATTAATTATTTAAATAAAGAAATATTTTTTTCTTGGATTTAACATGGAAAGAGATCGTTGAATGGGCTGACTGTTTGACTCGAAATTAGAATCGCTTCCTTTTTTTACGTTTTGGGACCCAAAAAGAGACAAAAGCTAAAAAAAATTAATATTAAGACTAGGGGTGGGCGGATCCGGTCCGATCCGACGATCAGATCCAATTCTATCGGATTCGGTCGGATCGGACTAGGTATTCGGTAGATGAGTTTTTTATTTGATCCGACTTTCGGATCGTTATCGGATCAGATTGGCTATCGGATTCGAAGCCAAATCCGATAGTCAATCCGATCCGATCCGAAAGTCGAATTGCTTAATTCAAATCGGCACAAAGACGAAAGTCGAAACCCTAAATCATTCAGCATCTCCAACTCCGATTTTGGAATCCGAAAATCATCCGTCCCAATTTCTCGACTTCGTTACTCCGACGACGAAGCCGAGCCGCCTCGCCGACCCTCTGCTCCTAGACTCCGAGTCTCCGACGACCCCGCGAAGAACAGAAACGAAGCTATAAATAGGTATGGAGATTTGATTTTGAATTTGTAAATTATTTGTGTAATTGTAATTGTAAATGAGTGGATTCGTTAAAATCGACGAAGAACAAAGGAGGAATCTACGAAGGATCGCGTCTCGAATTACAGGTTTTTACAGAGAAATTTTTGAATTACAGATTTTTAAAAATCTGATCCGATCTGATTTCTTTAATCAGATTCGGATCAGATTCGGATCGGATTCGGATTCGGATGCATGTGTCATCCGAATCCGATCGGATCAAAATTGTTGATCCGATTGTTATCGGATCGGATTATCGATGCCCACCCCTTATTAAGACTAATAAAATAAAATAAAATAATCTCTCTCTAATTGATAATTTGTTAGGCCAAAATAATTTAACACAGTCACATTTGTCTAATTGATTTGTATCTAGATATCTAATTTGTAATATTCTTGCATATTGTTTATGATTTTATGTTAAAATTATATATAACTAAATTCAGCAAAATTATATAGCCCTACCAGTTTACATCGAATAAAATTCGGCCAAAAAAAGAGAGTTCAAATTATAAAAAAAATCAACAAAAAAGTGGAATTAAACCAAACCGAATCGAGCCGAGCAAAATTGAAAAAAAAGGTTTGGGATAAGTTTTACATGCCTATCAATTTGATTCGGTTTTAATAGGAGATGGAACCATTTCCGAAGCTTTATGAGCTATCAATCCATCAAAGTGCATAGTTTTTATATTATAAATTAATATGAAAATCAATTTTATTGTTCAATTCCATCTAGGAGATTTCTTTATTTTTAATAATTTAGTTTTACGATATCTTAGTTCACGATAATTTACAAAAGATAGAGAATTTCACTAGTTTACGATGACATTCGATAGAAAGAAGAATATCACGACACCACAGACATAGCTCAGTTGACTCAGAGATGGTAGATTAGGTACAAGAGCCTAGGTTCGACGTCTGCGTTGTCCTAGTGTAAGAGTTGTTACTCTCAATGTTGGGGTAGCTCATTGGGATATCAGGTAAATGTCTCCTATCTCTGGCCGCTGAGTCACCGTGATTTAACCCCCTCACAAACTGTCAGGCCGGGGTGTGGGGGCCCTGAGGGCCAGAGATTTCGCCTTTTGGGTACAAGAATATCACGACACCACATTTTCGCTACTTTCTTTTATTAAAAAAATTCATGTGATGCATGAATCATGATTTATATAATGCATAATAATTTAAAACCCTAAACCCTAATTTAGGGTACTAAGAACACTAATTAGTAAAGACGTAATATAATCTCGATAATTAAGAGACCGTCACTAAATTCCCCATCAAACTACGATATCTCAAAATTTCCTGGATAGTACAACAATGTATGCTACAAATCTCGATCATTTTGTTTTAGATTAAAAACGAACGTGTTTTGTATTAGACATAAATTAAATATTACATGATTTTTTTTGTCACGTTAATTGATTGTGTCGCCCAAATTACGCGCAAGTTTAATCCTTCATTGCGTAAGAGTCTAAGCAAATTATTAGCAATAACCAGCTTAACCTATCACCCATTAATCATTTGGCTTCAATTAAAGCCGTCCACCAATTCACTACCCTTATCTATTTCTTATTTTAGCATAATCTTTCAAATCAAAATAATTTACCAATAATCTCTCTCTCTCTATCCCTCCCTTCGGCCTCTCTCTCTCTCTCACATGTAGGCTCTTACTAAAAGTAATTTGGGTTTTTTTAGAGGCTACCTCTTTTATTGATCCATTGATATACAAAATCTTGAAAAATCAAATTTCTCTCAAGAGCTATATATATATATATATATATATATATATGTGTGTGTGTACGTGCGCGCGCGTATAGTATAAGGATAAAAGCTAAAATTGGGCTAGTTTTGGATAAATAGTCTATTTCGGGCTCGAGTTTTAAAAAAACTTATTTGGAGCACATCAGACGTCCAAATGTTTTTTTTTAATTTTTGTTTTTTTATTAATTTGGCTAAGAAAATTTCCGTACAAATTTACAACAATAAAAGAGACTATGTGATAATGTTTCAAAAATTTTCGACATTTGTACGATTTACTATAATATTTTGAATTCATAAACAAACAAATTCAGTTAAAACTTCGTACGTCAATAAATATTCTTGAAAATTTTTAATTTTATTTTAAAACTCAATTTAAATTTAATTTTTTTTTGTCAATATGTACGTTAATTATTTGACGCTTGTGCAAAGTAAGTCATTCGTTTGACATGTTTTAATTTGAATTCTATTTCATCTTCGAATTTTCCCAAACTCTTGAGTTTTCATTCCATAGATCTTAAACTCTATTGGTCGCGTCTCAAAATGGGAACTATCCCATTATTGTTCGTGTAAATGGAAGCATGATTTAATCGTTCAAATCGACTATAATGTCCAAACGACGATAGCCTTAAATTGTAGATAATTTCGCAAAATAATTATTCTAAAATTATAGTAATATCCTATAAACAAAATTGATCTAGAATTTGATGGGCATTTAATTTCAAATATTAATAATTAAATTCAACTTTATTCTAAACTAATTGAAGTAATATCCTACAAATATTTATAATAATAAAAAAAAAAGTTTCCCAATGATCATTGACGGACAAACATTAGCACTCTAAAAAGGCCATTGCCAGCAGCATATAGTTACGTCAAACTATTGACCGAGTAATTCAAATCAAAATAAGTTCACTTGCTTTTATTATAAACTATATAGATTTCATTTTATTATATTTCACAATTAATTTATTATGCTTTTAACGTATATCACTTTAAAGTAAGGGTGTGCACTGATGTGCAACCCGAGCACATCACGGATCAAGCACCGACCAGCCCAACGAGCCCACCCAATTTTACTAACTTAGTTGCTCATTTTGCAGGTCTCTTAGCCTCGGAAACACCTTCCGAGCATGATCGGGAATGGCCGAAGCACTCCATCACTTGGTGCCCGACCATTCCCGGCCACGACGCACCCGGCAGCCCGGCCCATGACGCAGCCGAGGCTCGTGACCGAGACACGCCCCGCGCCCAACGGGCGCCCCACGACCACGACCCGACGACCACCCAAGCCTCGGTCGTCGGCCTAGCCGAAGTCCACTAGGGCTCTCCCACGGAGCCCGACTCCTCGGCCCACCCAACGCCGAGCCCGGCCACCTTAGTTTATTTTCAGCATTTAGAAGACTTACTGAAGAAAGCAAGAAGTCTAAAGACAAAGGACGCTGAATGCACCATTGGAAGCCCAAGATGGCCGAGTCTCTCACAAGACACGGCCCACTATTGGCCCAATCGAAGACCTTAGCCAAATTCTATCGGCCAACTTACTTAAATCCTTAAGTATTTTAGTTATTTGGTCAAGGAAAAGAAGATGTTCAGATTCGCACGAACATTTCTTCTTGATGACCGAAGATCCTCCATCGGACGCACGAACAAGGCCGATCACCGAACCACCAGCGATTCTCATACACAAAATCCGTGAACCAGCTGTTGAATCATCAGAGGATCTTCAATCAACAGCTTTGCTCAACAAACTCACGGATCCCTTGAAGCTCGCACATGCACGCTCGCCGGTTCGGCCCATTTGGACGTGCCCACGCACACGCTCGAGTCATCATCGGACCATCAAAGAACCAGACCGTGCGCTACATCAAGTTGACCACCGATGAGACTTTAGAAGCCCCGGATCCAGATTGGCTCGAGCCAATCTCTCATTCGTTCGGAGCTCCGCTCATCCGACGTACCCTCTCGGTCAACCGGCCAACCACAAGACAACCTCGGTCGAGTTTCGAACCAACCCACGAGGAACCCACATGAGTCGGATCCACAGGCGAAGAATCACACACATGGACTTCTCCAAAGTCAACATGAAGCGTTTGATCAATCCAAAGGCCGAAAGCTTCATTCTTCTTAGATAGTTAGTTCAATTTTATTTCTTAAGTATTGTAATCAATTTCCGTTTTCAATAGAGAGAATTTTAGTAAAATTGTGCATTGCACCTTCTTCCCGAAAGGATCGAAGCTCCCTCCGATATTTCCTCTCCGGTGAGTCATATCCGGCCGAGTTTTATCAACCCTCGAGTGTTCATCAGTGCGTCATATCCGAGAAGACATTCAAGGTCTACCGAGTTCAATACTTTGATTGCTCAAGTATTGAATTGCCTTCATTCATTACCTCACACCATCTCCATCCCCGAGCCTTCAAACACCCCCACAAACCTATCCCGGTCCATACATTCCCAACCGAATCATCTTCACATTCTACCGAGCCACCCACTATTTTTCACCACCAAACACCCTCATTCCTATCAAATTACGCTTCCGCAAACCTCATCCTAAATTGGCCCGAGCCAATTTCCCGATCGCCTTACACGCGACTTCTCTGGTTACATGGAAAGCGACAAGTCCGATCAAGTGTGTGCGATCCTGGTTCCCGTAGCACACCATGCACGACCTGTCTGGTCTAATTTTATCTCGAAATAAAATTAAAATAAAATATATTTAAAAATATATAATTTTTTATTATATTTAAGTCATATTTTAAATAATTTTAGGATTTATATAATATTTTATTAGGGGTTGAATCGAGTTTTATTCGATTTTAGAACTTTTTGCCTCATGGTCTTTATTCTGGTTTAATCCTAAAAACCAACGTCAGTCCATAAATCAAGATTTTTTTAAAATTAGAACAAAGACTGAATAAAAATTGGCGATTCTGATGTAATTTGCAATTCTAATATGGTTTTGATCACTCCAACTTTAAAGTATAACCCAAAGACTTTATCCATTTTACTAGTGAGTAACAGTTCGATCGCTAAATCATGAACCCTAAACCCTAAATCATAAACCATATTATCCTACTCGGACCAAGATATAATTTTTATTTATGCAAATAACAACTAAGGTGGAGCATGGTCAGGAATAACTAGGGATGAACATGGGTTGATTTGAGTTGTTTTTTTTTACTAACCGATACCAACCCATTTAGTTTTTGGTTTGAAACAAAAAATCAATCTAAAACTCGAAATTAATTTTCTAACCCAACCCAAACCGGAAAGGTTTTTTCTTTTTAATTTCATTGATAATATTTTAATTTAAATTATTAAAATATATGTGTTTAATTTAATTTTTTTACCTTTTTTTTTTATTTAAAATTTTAAATAAATAAAAACTAGAATTTTCTTACTATATATAATAAAAAATTGAAAAAATAAATAAAAATATTTATAGTTATATATTTTATTTTTATGTGTTAATTTAATAATATTATTTATCGAGTTGAATCAGTTTTTGAGCCAAAAAAACTAAAACCATACTCGAACTCGTTTATTGATAATTAAAACGAGTCAAATACAAAAAAAATATTNTTTGTGAAACTAAAGCATAATTATAAATAATTATTTAACATATTACTTTTCAAATAATTGTTTGGAAATTTTCATTTTTAAAATAAAATAATAAAATAAATATAAAATTATATTTAATTTTTGTTCACTATATCATATTAAAATATACTGTGTCCGTTTCAAATAATTGTTAATATAATAAATATAATAATAATATTTTATAATCAACTGCATTACGTGCACTTTAAGAAAGTTGAATTATGGGTATACAAAATCGACTCAAACTAATATACTAGACCAGACCAAAACTATTTAGTTCAATTCTGGTCACTCTTAGTCATGTTCGATCATGGTCTTGATCCTAAGATTTAACAATAGATCAGTCTGTCTTATTTTTTAAAACCAAACGAGACCACTTAATTCCTAATTAAAATTTATGATTAATAATGTAGTGATGTAGTAAATTTATATTTAAATTTTTTATCATATTATAGCTTGTAATTTTTATTAAATATAATTATTATATTATAATGTATTTTATTTGCTTTGAATATTTAAATTTTTATATTTATTTTATTTTATTTTGATAGGAATCGTGGTCTGATCCCTGTCATCTTCAATACTGGTCCGTACAATGGAAGAATCTGGAAGCTTCCAGAAGCCCACGACGACATCGTGGTTCAAACCTTTCTGCGACCAAGCCAGCATCTATTCTTCGCGTTCGTCCTCTCTTTCTCTGAATCTGAATAGCTGTTTTCAGTGTCGAGGAGGAAATTGTGAAGCCGCCAAATCATCTGTATATTAGTTTATCAAGAAGTTATTTGTTCTGAGATTGTGACGGTTTCAGATGCGTTCACTCGAATATTACTCTCTCCTCCGGTAAGTTGCTTCTTGAAACTTAAAATGTGGTGGATTTTGAATTGTAGAACTGAATTGGTGGATGATTATAGCGTTAATTTTCCTTTCTGGCGACTTGATTTGATTTTGGTAAGTGTATATTCGATTATATGATTGGGAATTTCAGGATGGAGATCAGGGATCTCCGTTACGTTTCTTAATAGATTCTCATCTTCCTTATTAGAGATTTTAGTGAGAAAATATGGAATTTCTATTGTTCTGTTCATTACCAATCTTCAGAATCCTTTTGCTATGTTTTATTTACAACCATGCAATCTTATGGAATCTTCGTGCACTTTAACTTTCCAATTTGCAAATCATTTCTTCTGTAAATAGAAAGTTTAGCATCTTCAGCTATAACTTTCATGATTCGTTTTACTTACTATATCTGTTAAATAGACAAGTAAGGGAAGTAAATAATTCTAAATATTGCTTCCTCGGATTATAGATGAGAACTTGAAACATAAGTTTGTGTGCGATTCTCGACAGTCCACATGAGAATCCATACATTTTCACTTTTGTAGAACATTTCAGAAGGCAATGCAGCGTTTCTCTTCCATTTTGCTATATTGTGTGTTGTTTGTTCAACAATTTAGATGTTTTGCAGCTTTCGATCACAAAATAAACGATGGTATTCTAAATCAAGTTGCTTATACTCTCCTTGTTGATAAATCTGGCGGAGGAAACTTCACAACAGTTCAAAGTGCCATCGACTATGTTCCTTCCTCAAATTCTCAGTGGGTACAGATCCAAATCGCTGCTGGAATTTACAGGTAATCATTTTTCATTCCTTTTTTTTTTCCAATCCCAGATATTCTATCTTTTGTTCTTAGGATGTAATTTTGGGTTGTTATTGTACAGCGAAAAAGTGACAATTCCGAAAGAAAAACCATTCATTTTTCTCCAAGGGGCTGGCAGTAAGAACACATTTATTCAATCTGGCGACCACGCTGCAACAGATAGCAGTGCTACATTTACGTCGAGGCCTGATAATATTTTAGCAAGCGGAATCACGTTTAAGGTATGAACAGAAGCTAAACATAGGGGTGGGCGAAACTTAGCCGGAACCGTAAACCGAACCAGAACCGCCGGTTTTAATCCGGTCTTGGTTCTAATTTTTAAAAAACCGTTATTATTGGGTCAGTGCTGGTTTTTAGGAGTAAAAACCGTGAAACCGGAACCGGGATTGTGAGTCAAATTAAAAGTCGAGTAAAACTTGACCAAAAACTCTAATAAAATCCTAAATAAATCTTAAAATTGGTTTTAAACCCGCCAAATGACTTAAAACTCTACCCAAGTATAAGAAAAACCTATATTTTTTGTTATATTTTAATTTTTTTAAAATATAAAATAAAAATCAGGTAAAAACCTAAATAGAACTGAAACTGTTTGATCCGGTACTAGTTTCAAAAATCAAGAACTTTGAGTTTCGATTGCAGTTCTATTTCGAGATAAAACCGATCCGGCTTAGCCCGTGTCCACCCCTAGCTAAACATACATATCAATCGTATTGAATCTAAAATCTTATGCATTTTCTTCATGCAGAATACGTACAATGTACCAGTTGGCCTCAACAGCATGGTTGCTCCTGCAGTGGCTGCTAGAATATTTGGAGATAAGTCTGCCTTTTATCATTGTGCTTTTGTGGGCTTTCAAGATACCTTGTGGGATGTATCCGGGCGACATTATTTTCACGAATGCTACATTCAAGGCGTAGTTGACTTCATATTTGGTGCCGGCCAGTCTATCTTCGAGGTCCAAACAATCTCATTCAGTTTTTAATATAATTGGTTTCAACTTTCTGTTAATTTAGACTAGAAGAAATGATGGTTTTTTTTTTTTTTTTTTATATGCAATCCCGTGCAGAGATGTGTGATTGAAGTATCGACAACTACTCATTTTCCTGCAGTCACTTATGGATATATAACAGCTCAGGCAAGGAGTTCTTCCAGCGACACAAATGGATTTGTGTTTAAATATTGTGTATTTACTGGAAATATCAAAGCCTACCTTGGAAGGGGATATGGAGCTTATTCGAGAGTAATAATTTACAAGTCGGAGGAGACCGGCATGATAATCTCGGCCGGTTGGGATTCTTGGAATTCCAAGATGTAAGCATTTCTTATTCTCCTTCTATCATTTGCTTTGGGTAATTGGTATCTTGGTACGAGAAACGATATGAAATTTGTTCGATTTTCAGAGAAGATATGACGTATGTAGAAGTCGATTGCTTCGGAGAAGGATCCGACGCGTCAAAACGAGTGCCGTGGATGAAGAAACTTACGGCCGAAGAAGTGGCTCCGTTTTTAGATATGGAGTATATTGATGAAGAAGGATGGATCCCTCAGCTTCCTATCTTCAATGCAAGTTAGTCTTTGCTCCCCTGCTCATGGAACTCCATTTATGCAATTTTTGTTTCAAATATTATAGAATTGAATTCAATTAATGAAGTTGATTAAATCATTTTATTTATGGATCTTAATCATTTTAGTAACACTAGCTTGCGATCTTATTTTATACTCCAATTTTACCGTCGTCTTGCTCTCTTGGATGGATGCAATTAATAGTTTATTTCAACGATTTGTGATTTAATATTCTATTACTATTAGAAGAAAAGTGAGCTAAATGTCATGCAAATCATTCATTATTTCAAATGGTTCTAATGGGGGCTGATTCTTGTACCCAAAAAAGGCGAAATTCATTGCTCCCAGAGCCTTCACACCCCGGTCCGATAATTTGTGAGATGGTTAAATCACGTTGACTCAGCGGTCCAGAGATAGGAGGCTTTTACCTGATATCTCAAGGAGCTACTTCAACATTTGGGGTAACAACTCTCACACTAGGACAGCGCATGTGTCAAACAATTAAACTGTAATCATAATTATAAATTTAAAATAATAATTCATTATATTTATTACATAAATTATTGTTTATTTTAAAAAGTAAGCATAAAATTATCCTATAAATTATATTCATTCTAACCGCGCATGCAATATAAGAACACTTGTCTTTAGAGAAGAAGAAATTAGTTATTGCTCCTTTATTTTTTTATTTTTTATTTATTTACATAAGTATTTTTTTTATTTTTCTTCAACCTAAGAAAAAGTATTTAAATATTCTATTTTTGTTATGTAATTATTATTTTTTATATATTTTTCTCAGTCTTCTGTGAGTTTTTCCTTAATAAACAACGATCAGAGTTTTCATTTCTTTGTTTCTTTTTTTTTTATCTTAAAAGAAAGATAAAAACAAATGAATGTCCAAAGGAACGAACTAAATTATTGTACAGGAAACATGCATCGATCGATTCCTCTAAGCATGAATCGAAACTATCAAACCACAATCCTAAATCAAAACGGGTCGTGTTAGAACACTTAAAAAGCTAACCTTGAATTTGACCAAAACTCGTATTGCAGAGTGTATAATCTATGAAAATTCGTTACAGCTTGAGCTTTGTTTAGTCGTCAATCTTCTTGTCTCGTATAAATTTTAAATAATACCGGTGGATATAACATTGATACGATCCAAAATGATTCTTTGTATCATTGCATGTAAAATGTAACAAAAATATGAAAGAGATAATTCGAGGACTCTCAAACCATCATCTCTCCTATTTATTAACATCTTCTAATTTCTATAAACTTCGATGAACTATTCGATAGTTACATTTACGATATATTCTCTAACAAAATTTCATATATTTCGGAAAAAAATAAAAAAAAAAATTTGGTGGGATGTGTTGTTATTCAGTATAGCTAAACAAAAACAAGTTTTGACCCGAAACTAGACGATGGTGACTAAGAGCGAACGTGTTTTTGGTGATCTACTTTGACCGGTTTGTCTAGTTTGGTCAGGTTTTATTCTAAAATAGAATCAAAATCGAAACTCACAGTTTTAGATTTTTTGAATACGAACAAAAACTCATGGTTTCGATTTTAATCTGGTTTTATTTTATATTTAAAAAAAAAATTAAAATATCACAATAAAATATATATTTTTACTGTATTTGGTTCGAGTTTTAAGTATTTGAGCGGGTTTATAACAAGTTTTAGGATTTTATATTGAGTTTTACTAGGATTTGAGTCGGGTTTTATTCGATTTTATAATATTTTTTACTCACGCTCCCGGTTTCACGGTTTTTAACTAATAACAGAAGTTAGTAGAGATTAATGGTATTTAGTATTAGGCAGTTAATAAGAGTTAATAATAGTTTAGAGAGATTAATGAAGTTGGGCTATTAAATAGAAAAGAGAGGGAAAACATGAGATAGTATTGAGAAAGCGAATTGTGAGCCTTCGAAGTCTAATATAGCAAACTAGACAAGAACGGTCGATTTTGGTCCAGTTCCAGACACGATTTTTAAAAAACCGTGATTCATGGTCTTATTCCAATCTTTGAGGCTAAAAACCGTGAAACTAGAACTAGAACCATTAGTCAGGAATGACTTAAAATCACGTAATATTCAACCCGAACCTTAGTGAAATCTGATATAAATTCAAAACCAATTTCAAAATCTACCCAATGACTCGAAATTAGACCCAAATATAATAAAAATGTTTTTTATTTTTATAATTTATTATTTTTTAATATAGAATAAAATCGAGATAAAATCGAAATCGCATCATATTTCACTATTCTGATTCTATTTTGAGATAAAATCGGCCTTAACCAAATGGTGCAAAAAGGATTTTGCATTCAATCACTTTGAAGTACGTGCCCTTATCAAAAACCAAAATTATAATAGATTATTTATTATTTATTATTTAAAAAAAATTAAAAGAATATTTAGCATTTTTCTCTTAATTTTATAAAAAATATAAAATTATAATAGATTAAAACCCTAGACATGTTCTAAAATCTCACAGAAAGCATCGCACCGGAGTTTCGGATTTGGGAGGAACTCTGACCTACCTTTCTGTAAGTTTTCAATCTTCTTCCTCGATCTCTCGCTTTTGCTATCATTTTCTGACTATCATTCAAGGTTTTGAAACGCCTAAATCATATATTTCAGATTTTTTTTGGAGATTTATCGCTTGAGCACTGACAGCATGAGGTATTTTCCAATTTCTGTGCTTTTTTTTTTTTTTCTGATTTTGATGCCCTATTGTTTTAAAATAGAGGTTTCCTAACATGTTTTTGGTAGTCAGCTCATCTGAATTTTCTTTCATTTGTTTAGCTTCGATTAAACTTTTGGAGAAAATGTCCACTCGTTTCCTTCATTGTTTATCAGATAGAGCTGGAAATTTAGCACAGAAATGTATTTGACTAGAATTTTGTGATTTTATAGCGTAGTGCGACTTAACAAAACAACGATCTTGATTTGTGTCGCTTTTATATAATTGCTTAGATGTATTTTTTTAGTTCCAAAATAATATGATTAGTATTTTCATGTCTTTTTTTTCTTATCCTCATTCCTTTTTAATTTAATAATTTACCAAGCCTAACCTCCGATAACACTCTGAAATTATTTAATTGGTGATGATTGTCTATACATGGGCAATGTATGATGAGCATGCAGCTGTTTTAACAGCACTGTAAAAATTTCCTTTCTGAGAAGATTAAACATATTTCATTTGTATGTGATTCTGACTTCTACTCATTAACTAGTTTTTTCCCCATTTGTTTTACAGTAAGCCAATGGAAGAAGATGCCACTGTAAGTTTCTTAATTTTTTTTTTGGATGGCCTTTCATTTGTTTTCATTCTTATTATCACTATTTGTATTGATCATTATAGCCATCAAACTTCTGTAAATGCATGGAGTACGTTTTCTCTTTTTAAAGTTGAATCTCGTCCATGGAAGTAAAATGAATGTTGTACATACATTTCTCTTTCCAAATTCGTATCGCGTCGTGAAAGGGTTCACTTCTCAATTTAGCTTATGATTTTATGTTGGATTGATTTGTTTTATGTAAGTTGACCACTAATTCTGAAACGTCAGATTTTCAATAATATTATTAAGCTCACATTTGAAAACCATGTGTATAGGATTAGCCAAATTGTAAACTACTTTTTATATTCTTCTGCCCCTTTTGACAGGGAGCCAAGAATGAGGAAGAGGAGTTCAACACGGGGCCACTATCTGTTCTGATGATGAGTGTGAAGAATAACACCCAGGTAATAGAATCTTCTTTGGCTTTTGAGAATTGGGCGATCAGAAGCGTTGCCTGAGCCTTTCAGATAAGATGACTTCGTCAAATTAATTAAAGCTTTGGCCAATGGAGCCTTTTACCTGGTGATGGGATCTTTGGTGCTGAAATATTTTTTGCCATACGTTGACTTTTTTGCAGTAATAACACCATGGATATTAACATATTTTTATAAATATTTTGATTTGAATTATAATTTTTCTGCTGGTTTGAATATAACCAGAGAGATTCATCTGTGTCATTATTAAGATTGGATATATATTTCTTCATATGATGACTTTTTCATAGCTCTGTTCATGGAGTTTAGCCATAAATTTGTTAATTGTTATGCTGGTGCGATTATAACCACATAGACTCAACTCATCTATGTCGCTCATATTTGACTTTTGAGTGGATAAAAACTAATTTCTTCATCAGATAATGCATGCTTTTGTTTTTTTGTTTTTGTTCAGGTACTCATAAACTGTAGGAACAACAAAAAGCTTCTGGGGAGGGTGAGAGCTTTCGATCGACATTGCAACATGGTTCTCGAAAATGTCAGAGAGATGTGGACTGAGGTTAATTTCTGACATATTTTTGTCTTTTTTTCTTTCTAAATTTGTCAAACCACTTCTAAATAATGTTTTCTTACATTATGATCAGGTCCCAAAAACTGGAAAGGGCAAGAAGAAAGCTCAGCCGGTCAACAAAGACAGGTTCATAAGTAAGATGTTTCTCCGAGGTGACTCTGTTATTATTGTTCTTAGGAATCCCAAGTGAAACTAATATGCTTCTTCGGCTCATTTGTTGCAAAACTTCGAAACTCGATCGAATCTTTGTACTATCAATAGGAAGTGTAGTTTTCTGAATTTCCTATGTAGTCGTGATTCTTCGCTTGAAAGAGCGGCTTTTTATGAGATGCTATTCCATCTTCTTTCGTTCTCGAATTTGGGAAAACGGGTATCGATTGATTGAGAATGAAACCCTTGGAAATCTTGTTGTTCTTTGACCTTAGGATGCTTTTTTGGCTTCTCATCCAATCTTTTGTCAACTCCAAATATTTATTGCTACAAAGTTTCTTCAAATTATGAACGTTTACTTGTTCGTTTTACCTTTTAATCTCATATTTCGATGCAAGACTCGTGTTTGCAAGTAATATTTATTCGTTGGTAACATTTTAATTGAAGTTGCAATCGATACAAGTTTTTTCTGATATGATTATAACATAATTAAGTGTTCTCAGTACAATATTTCTGCTTAGATTCGTTATCCATAGAGATTTGTTCTTGAGTTTATAAATCAAAACGTTATGTAGCAAGTGTAAACGGTGTAAAATTTATTTTTTACTAGCAAAGAAGGATTATGCACATTTGCTAGTATTGATTGTGACCTTACTCTTGGCCTTATGATTCTTTCAAAATGCACGATAACGGTTGAACATTTATCGGTTCAAATCAAGTAGAGTGAATTTATTACATCAATTACGATTTGACTTGATAATATGTATTATATGAAAATGGAATAAGAATGTACTACGATATAAAATCCTTATAATGATTAGCATAATTATTAATGGATATTTTGTAATTAAGGATGCGTTTCAAGTGACACTTTGAAATTTTAATTGTATCGATTTATTGTGTCAAAATATGAATATTTTTAAATGATATATTTAAAATTTTATGAATTAATATTTTAAATTGCGAGTGTATTTTGAATTGATAATTTAAATTTCAAAATTTCATTACAGATAATCTAACATTGAACAATCTTCTTATAATTTAATTTTAATTTTTTTCATTTTAATTTTTTTATTATTTAATTTAATTAACTTATATTTCATGTATTAATTGTTATTATTTAAGTTTTGATGTGTTAATTGATTAATTAAAAATTTAAGTTGTCGATTAAAAAAAATATCAATTAATACAATTAAAAATTTAATATATTAATTAAAAATTATTTATAGTTAAATGATATTTATTGATAATTAGATTAGCCTACTGATATTTGAAACTTGTGGTCAATTTGTCAAAATTTGTTTGACCATAAACGACGTCGTCTTACTAGTATATGTGGAAACTGAAATTGTGCCCCTGTATAAAAAACACTAACCCTAATTCCAAATGGGTGTAGCGATATCAAGTGAGAAGGCAAAACTCCGCAGCTCGCGCCTTTAAAGGTTTAGCTTCTACTCCCCCTTTTCCCCTCCGCTTGATTCATCGTTTGTGATTGCATATTCATATTCATCTTTTCATTCGAACGCAGATCAGAGGATCGAAAATGAGTCGTGGTGCAGCAGCAGCAGGTGGAGCCAAGGGGAAGAAAAAGGGGGCGAGTTTCGTTATCGACTGCGCGAAGCCGGTGGAGGATAAGATTATGGACATCGCTTCTCTGGAGAAGTTTTTGCAGGAAAGGATCAAGGTAGGAGGCAAACCTGGTGCGCTCGGTGACTCGGTCACTGTGGTCCGCGAAAAGAGCAAGATCACTGTCACCTCTGATAGTAATTTCTCTAAAAGGTTAATGTCATCATTTTATCGTCGTTATTAATCGGTTCGTTTGAATTTGTATCTGCTTCTATCGCTTAGTTTTCTGTTTTTTTTTGGTCCAGTGGTTCTTAGATTGAAGAGGCAAATCTGTATTGCATTGTTCCTACCTTAGAGTAATTATTAGCATTTACAAGTTTTCACGTTTTTATTCATTTCGTTTCTTATTTTCCAGTTTCTGTGTCGATGTTTCAAACTATGTAATTCCTTTTACACTCTTTCGGCGACAGGGAAGAATATGTATTGGTAACAGTATGATAAATGATAAAAGCTATGATTTTATCATGTCTGTCAATTGATTATGGGTACTTGTAGCTGTAGTGTCTTTGCTTCACTGGCTGTATTTTCTCTATTTTTTCCTTATTGGATATTTGCTGTTATATTTTTAGCAGTTGTTCGACACACTGATTATTTTGCTCGTTTTGTTTAGAGTAATTTTCCCTGCTTATGGACAGGGAAGAAAGTATATTGGAGATTGTATTGCAATTTTTTTAAGAATTATAAGCGTAATTTTTCAGTTGTTCATTGATTGTTTGTTCTTGGTATTTGTCGTGCTGACTTTGTCTTGAAGTCGGGATTGCTATTCCAACTTCTAAATCTTACAGTTCATAGGCCTGGAAATTTTATTTAAGAATATGTTGATATTGTAACCTTGCAATATTTAAGAATTTTAATGAGTTGAATGAAATGGAATTATATTTTTCATTATGGGGTAGCGTACTGTACATTTTTTTTTCGATTTTGATCACATTATTCCAACCTTAAAAAACGTGTCAAATCTGATTAATGTTTATGCTTATAAAACATGCAATTATTACATATCTAATACTAAATTAGCGACATGTATTTCTACCTACTGAGGCAGCAATTAGTTGATATTGATTATGCCATTTGTTAGAAATGAACATTTCATGCAATTAAGTTTGCTGGAAAGAACTCTATTTTGCTACAAGATTAGTATTAATCTCTTTTCTATTTTTTTTCAGGTACCTTAAATATTTGATCAAGAAGTATTTGAAGAAGCACAATGTGAGGGATTGGCTCCGTGTGGTTGCTTCCAACAAGGACCGCAATGTTTACGAAGTAAGATACTTCAATATTGCTGAAAATGAGGGAGAAGAGGAAGATTGAAGCTCTCTTCTATTTCAATTTATGTGAGATGCTTCACTTCTAGTCTTTTTATGAAATTGAGCTGATTTATCAACACCACTGCATCTTTTTTTAAAGTTCTTTATGCTGATATAACAACTCATTTATGGTTTGTTGTATTCCAAAATCTGCTTTTTGTAGTCGTTGAATCAGTAGAGATTCTCTGTTTTGTAAGCCAGGAACTTTCTTTGCCCTGGCCTTATGAAATAGAAACCAACTCCCTTGTCTCTTGATTTTGAAGGGTGTTTTAAGCCAACAAATTATTACTTTATTACATTAATTGATCGAACCAACAAACGAACGGTTGGAGAAAATCTTGACAATTTGCTGATTTTTGGCAGAATCATCAAGATGGTTTGTCGATTTAGTTTGAATTATCCAAGTTTATTCCATGGTTTCTTGGATTTGAAGGGTCTTAAGTTGAGAAATTATGAGTTTATTGCATTAGTGGATCCAATTATTGCTTGTTATCTTGTAGCTCCGAACAGGTAGAGTAAATCTTGATAAAACACTGGTTCTAGTTGAACCCAGATGGTTGTTTGTTAATTTTTAATTTTAATTTTGATTCTACTATTTTTAATTATTGGATTATTAATTAGATCCCTCGGTAAATTTGACTTGTTAATCAATGCATTACTCTCTTACAAATAACTTTCTTAGAAAGAAAAGACCTTAAATCAAATCAATAGTTTTGGTAGTCTCGTGAAATCCTTATCAATCTCGGTGATGGAGTTACAATTAGGGGTGAACAAAATTGACTCGAATTAGCGATACTGAATTCTTCTAAAAATGGGAAGAGTTCTATCTTTGAGTGGAGTTTGAATTATTAATTTATTACAGATTTTTATTTTATTTTATGTTAAATATTAATTAGTGTAATTGATAATTGTTTTTATATTTGTAATTTTTATTTTCAATCATCTTGATCGATAATATATGATAATTAAGAAAAATTAGAAATTAAATTGTTAAAAGAAGCTTAATTAATTTAAATTTTACGGCATAGTATTGATTCTTAATTATGTAAACTTTAGAGTGTTAATTAATAATTATAATTCTAAGATGTTAGTTGAAAATTAGATATATTTTAAAATATTAATTAATATAATTAAAAGCTTATAATGTTGTTTTTTGAAAAATAGATATTTTGTAATATTGAATGAAACGACGTCGTGTGAATTGATTCCAAGATTTTGGACAACCCCCTCTGACTGCAACGTGGAGAAAGCCTCCAGAACATCGATCTAATAACCATTACATCGATCTAGAGGTGGCAAGCGAGCGGGCCGGCCCGCCAGCCTGCCTGTTTGGCCCGCACGGGCTCGGACCGTTATTGTTCACGAGCGGGCCTCTAATAACCATTACATCGATCTAGAGGTGGCAAACGAGCGGGCCGGCCCGCCAGCCTGCCTGTTTGGCCCGCACGGGCTCGGACCGTTA
>QAOC01021360.1:169449-209281 GCA_003255005.1 Begonia fuchsioides
ATGCAAATGTCAAAAATAAAATAAATTGTATACATGTAGAAATTATTATTTTTAGCGACATGTAATTTTTATATTGCAATATTCAACGTTTATTAAAAATTAATTTCAACTATGTAATATTGTAAATAAATTATAATTATTGATGTGAGATAAATTTATTTAGTTATATTTGGCTCGTTAGGCTCGGCTCGTTAGGCTCGGCTCGTTAGGCTTGGCAGGCTCGTTAGGCTCGTGGCTCGTGAGCCGGCTTGAGTTGAAATTTTAAAAAAAAAAGGTCGTTAGGCTCGGTAGGCTCGTTAGGCTCGGCTCGTTAGGCTCGACAGGCTCGACGAACTAAAATTTTTCAGGTTCAGCCAGCTCGGCTCGATGTAATAAGGGTACGAATCTGTGTTCGAAATTATTGATTTTGATTTTGTATATTTTAATATTAAAATTTGATTGTTTTCCTTAAAAATGTAGAAAATTGTTTGTTGTTGAACACGCGATCGACGTGACTTCGTTCGTCGAGCAAATTACGCAGCTCATAATCTTCTTGTTGATCCAGATTTTGGGACGCACTTAGCTGCGAGGTGACGCTGTGGCCCCCTTCGCATTGCTCTGTCTCTGTTCCAGCAAATCTCTGCTCCGTCTTCGTGCCTCGTTTCTAACTTCGATCTTATTGGTATTGCGCAGCTGTTTTTGCAGTTTAAATCATGTTGTTTGTTTGGATTATGATCGATTTTGAGCTCTGGGTTTTGTTGTTTATGGGATAGTATCTGAGTTTGAGTATACTTAGTTCTTATAGTACTTCGCCTTTATATATATTACATGCATTGGAGTTTTTTTATGAACTTAAATGTTTTAGCTGCTGGTGCCTATAGCATTGGGTATCAAATTTTGTTTTTTTAGGTCGCTTTTGTTTAGTTGAAATTCTGATTTTGAGATGTTTATGAAGAGATAAGTAATGGGTGAGTACTGAATGAATGAAAATGAATGAAACCAAACAATGTATCCCCATTTTTTTGGTGTTATACTCGTGAAATATCCTGTGATCTGTGAGAAGTAGGAATGAAATCTCTTTGACAAATTTGGGTATTTTTGCAATTTGGGTAATCTAACTTCATTGAATCTTAGCCTTCTTTATTGGTTTCCGAATTAAACAGGGCTCGAAGTAAGTTATTATATTGCTGTAGTTTTCTTGTACTCCAGTTCATGTTTCTCTTTCTTTGCGGCGAATATGTTGCGATGCCTTAGTCTAATCTTATATGCTGATTTACTAGGTTGACAGTGGACAAAACTTAAACATTTACGAGCAATTGATTTGTTTAGCTTAAAGGCGAAAGAGGTTTCCTCTGTTTCACTCAAGCCATAAGTGTTTAGCTTCTCGTTGGTTAAAGTACAAATTAAATCTTAATCTAACTATTTAATTAAATAAATCAATTAAGAATGATCCCAAATCTGATTCAAATCCAATATAACACCTATGGATACATAAGAAATGTACTGAATCGATTCAATAGATCTGATCGCAACTTTAAATATGGAATTCAATGGATCAAATGGGAAATGATACTTTGAATCATAGAACTGTAATGAAATATACGATCAACCAACATTTATCAAATTTGAAAAAGAGTTAGAAGAAATGGTTCGAACCTCTTATTTTTAATTCTCGAGCTGTAACATTGCTGAAAGTGTTCTTGTGGATATCAGGTTTTTCGGTTCATGCTGCATTCTCAAGTTGTAAATAGACGTAATTCAGATGGCATCAGTTGGAAACCAAACTGCAGAAAGTGTTTCACAAGTTTCCATTATTGAGAGTACAAAATGTGAAAGCTACTTGATCTTTAGGGCCGAAACTTCCCTAAGCGATCCAATACGAACAGTTTTGTACTTTCTTGGGCTTGCTTATTGTTTTATTGGTTTGTCAGCTATAACTTCACGATTTTTCTGTTCCATGGAGAATGTTGTGAAGCACTCTCGGAAGGTGGTGGAAGTAGTCCTTTGACCAAAGTTGAAACCGTTCGATATGATAAGGTGTGGAATTTCACAATTGCTGATATTAGTCTCCTTGCATTTGGCACTAGCTTTCCTCAAATATCATTGGCTACTATTGATGCTCTTCAAAACTTGGGAAAGCTTTATGCTGGAGGTTTGTTTCATTGAAGATCTTATTTTCCTTGTCTAATCACAAAATCAATGTTAGAACTCCAAATTTGAGAACGAGTTCTAAGTCGATTGAAAGAAAAACATGTTGCTGGCAGTTGGTATATTAAAACTCCTCTTGTGATTCTGACATATAATATAATATAACATAAGAGCTCAGTTGAGAGAACCTTTTGATCTCCGAGCAATAAGGAAACTCAAACCTCATAGAATTTTTTGCTATTATCTTTATTTATTTTCTAAACGTTTAAATATAAGTTAAACAAATAAATACCTATTTAGAAAATAAAAAATAATTGAATGAAGTTATTGTCCCTTCATTCGAATCACTACAAAAAATTCAAATTATAATTATTTTATTTCAAACAATAATTCAAATTTGAAATTCAAACTATATGGCCAATTTCCAAATCTTCAAAATATTTTCCCACACAATAATAGCATTTTAAAAATATGGATAATCTTTTGGATTTTGACTAACAATCAATCTTAAAGTCTATATCCTAAATTATATACCATATTTTGCTAAAGCTTTGGAAAGGTTTATGTAAAGTATTTACATTTTAAATTACTTCAACTGATTTCTATCTTTGAAACCACTTCAACTGCTGCTCCTTATCCCTGTTGCTTAGAAAATTTTGATGCCTTGCATTGCATTTTCAGACTTTCTCCTTCCCACATTGTATTCTGCATATTTTTCTCCATCCTATTTTTTTCTTACTTCAATATTTTCAAATTTCAGGTTTGAGTCCTGGAACGCTTGTTGGTTCTGCTGCATTTGACCTTTTCCCCATTCATGCTGTTTGTGTTGTTGTGCCAAAAGCCGGGGAATGGAAAAAGATAGCAGACTTAGGTGTTTGGCTGGTGGAGCTCTTTTGGTCTTTTTGGGCTTACATATGGCTTTATATAGGCAGATGATGGAAGAGTAAATGAAGAAGAACATGGAAGAATTGTTGACATATTCTCTGTCCACTCAACAACTGTTGGAGGTTCTGTCTTACTCTCCAATTTTATTAGTACCTATTATCATTCTTTACTTCTTTCCTTGACATTTAGTTTTTCTTTTCTTGTTATCTAGCTTATATAGGAGATCTACAATTAGGTACTCTAATAAGTGGTGGGTTGGCTCGGATCTGTTTTTAATTTAAAAAAATTGATGTGAACTCAAATCGAAACTAACTCAAAATTCTGAATTGGACTCAGTTCAGATCGAATATATGTCAAATTGAGTTTGTATCGAATTTTACTGGGATCATATCGGGTCAGTTAACCAATCAAATACAAAATTTGTAAAAAAAGTAATTAAATTTTAGTTGGTTTAAGTCGATAACCAATGAATTTCAATTTAACAAAACCGAATGTGATTATCAACTGAAACTAACCTAGAACTTTGGATCAGATTTCGATTGGATCGGTTATCTGATTAGTTTTAGTGCAAGTCTAATTTTACGAAACCTGACTCATCAGATTAAATTCATTTTCTATCAAATCCCAAACCACACCTATGTGTCCCTTCCCTAACTGTAAATGGATGATTATGTTTTATCCTTCAAAGGAACAATTTTGTCCCTCAAGACATTCACTTTGGATTTATGTTTTATTGCTCTTCACTTGTTTATGTAGTAATAGTTAAATTATGGATGTTCAGTTAGCTGTCAATGACTCAACAAGAAGCGAGAGACAAACGTTAAGATAGAAAGTTGCTTAATTACCACAAAAGAACGATAGGTAGGAGTACGAGTCTACAGGTCTATATATTTATAAGTTAATGCACCATATTGTTGATTGACAATTTTTCTGGCATTGAGATAATTTATATTATTATTTATTGGTAGAAACTTTTAGAGAAAAAAACAATTTGATCAGACATCCTGTTAAAACCCCCTCTTCTATGCAATAATATAATATAGTTTATATTATATTCAAGAAGGGTTCATACCCACTCTGATCCAGTCCTTTTTTTTCAAGTATACTTTTCTATATTTCTCAAAATGTTGAACTTTTTTAGTTACTGTTTATTGGACCTACACATAAAACTCTTTATAGTTGCTGGCCTTTGCAGATCCAGCATATCAGGAAGTTCCAGTAAATGATTATGTTGCTGAATCTTCAGATATGAGTTTTGAGAGGGAGAACGATTTAGAAGAAACCCATGTTCTTATAGTTTGGAAACAACAGTTCGTAGATGCACTAAAGGCAATATTTTTTTATCATTTAATTTTTTTATGTTTTCCATTTTTGCATCATTTTAATGCTTAGTGATTGCTTCAACAGTTGGCAGGTGCAGAGTCTGTAAAAACGAGCATTTATCAACGAGTGGGAAGAATTTGTTGGAAGTTACTTCTTCTTCCTTGGAAAATTTTCTTTGCTTTTGTTCCTCCTTATCATATTGGTCATGGATGGCTGGCATTCGTTTGCTCTCTGATTTTCATAAGCGGGATTGCTTACTGTTACTCTACTCACCAATCTTATTAGCTGTGTCACAGGTTTCAGTTCTAGCCTCTCTCTCTCTCTCTCTCTTGTTTGAGTTTTTTGATGCGTTGGTTGCAGGAATTAATCCTTATGTACTCTCTCTCTCTCTCTTGTTTGAGTTTTTTATGCTTTGGTTGCAGGAATTATTCCTTATGTACTCTCTCTCTCTCTCTTGTTTGAGTTTTTTGATGCTTTGGTTGCAGGAATTATTCCTTATGTACTCTCTCTCTCTTGTTTGAACTTTCTGATGCTTTGATTGCAGGAATTAATCCATATGTAATAGCATTTACAGCATTGGCCAGTGGAACTTCCTGGCCGGACTTGCAGGTGAACGTCAAACAATAGCAGATTCAGCCATTGCAAACATCACTTGCAGGTGAGACTCACAAAATACTGAGGAGTGGATGAATTGAAGCCAGAACTGTGAAATAAGGTCAAGTTCTTGTTTTTCTCAATCTGGTTTCATATATTCTTTTTAAAATAAAATATATTTTTATTATATTATGATTTAGTTTCGAGTGATTGAACTGGGTTTGAGATTGATTTTTGAGTTTATATCGGGTTTTAGTTTCCTTTGGGTCAGATTTGTTCCTATTGAATCATTTTTTTAACTCACAGTCTAGTGTTGGTTTCATGATTTTTTAAGAATTGAAACTCGGACTAAATTCAGTGAGATTTCGGTTTATCTCATTTTAGTTTCATATTTCTAAAAAATATGATATTTTTTTATTTTATTTGAGTCGGATTTTGAGGGATTGAATTGAATTTGGGATTGATTTTTGAGTTTGTATTAGATTTTATCCAATTTTGAGTCGGATTTTATCAACTTAGGATCATTTTTTACCTACAGTCCGGTGCCAGTTTCACATCCATTGACTAACCCACAAAACTTATTCACCTCGAATCATTGCTTAAAACGTTTCTAAATTCTGCAGCAATTCGGTGAACATATACATAGGAATCGGAGTTCCGTGGTTGATCGACACTGCATACAATTACATCGCGTATGGAGAGCCTCTACACATCGAAAACGCAGAAGGTCTAAGCTTCTCATTAGTCATCTTCTTCATTACTTCTGTGGGTTGTATTGGTGTACTGGTTTTGAGAAGGATCACACTAGGTGCTGAGCTTGGGGGTCCCAAGCCATGGGCATGGATGACCTGCATCTATTTCATGCTGCATCCATTTCACATTCTCTCTTCCCTTTTGGAAGAATAATATCTTGGTTTTGTCTGGTTTACTGTTTATTCAACTGAAAATATGAATTAGATTCTTTTCCTCTTTGATGAGATATTGGGTTTTTAGTGAGGTTCGGCTGAACCAAACCGAACCGCGTAATTTCGGTCGATTATGGTTGATTTGTTATTTTTTTTTTCTAAATCACTTTTGGGTTCGAATCGATAACCCAAGAATTGGAAATTCAAAAAATCTATTTGAAAATGATTTATCCAATTTTTAAGAGTCGGTTTCACTGGTTTTTAACAAAAAAATAGATTTAATTTTAATTTTTGAAACAATACTTGCATCATTATCATTAATTAAACTTTAATATTTAGTTTTTAAAATTAGATAATTGAATAAAATAACACAATGCCCAAAAAAGCACAAAATTGCATTAAAAATAAAATGAAGCAACCTTAATCATAATAAAGGTGGTTTTGCTCCACCTCAAACTCTGTTTTCTCACTACCAAAGCAATCATTTTTACTTACAAACACAACACTATAGACCAGCCTAGCCGTAGACAATCAATAAGGCGCAAAACATCATCGTATCGACAATAAAAAAAGACGATTCTTCCGTCATCAATTCAATTTCACATGCAAAATTAAATTTCACTGATACATGCTTTGCCATAATCAACATTGGCTGCCCGACTTTCGACAAAATACATCAACTTACGATTTTCATCCTGGCTTCGATCAAATACGTATTGGACGAGCTCACTTGGTCAAAAAAGCCATGAAAAATGGTGAGCAGAATTGCAAAGCTACATCATCTAACGACATTTAGTACCCCTCTAGCTGTTGCCTGGTTAAAAAAACCGCTAAGAAATGAGTTCATCTTGTCGGAAAATCAATGAAACTAAAAGGGGAAGAACCTGACAAACAAAATAAAAACACTTCACTTCATTACCTCAAAGAAGGAATTGAAATTTAGCCTCATCAAAAAACGCCGCAAAAACGGAGCTCGTTGACTTCCGACAAGCCTGTTGCTTCTTAATATAGTGTATAACGAATTGGACTTCTTGTTGAATTCCTAGGTCGATAAATACACCCATAAAACTACCGACAATATCTAATTTCAGTAGGAAGATAGACAAAATCATAAATTAAATAAAATACCTCTGTCATATGGTCCAATTCAGATGTATTTGAGCTATTATCTTGGTTCTCGAGTTTGCAGCAGAATTGCAGGCAAAGGGTCATTATACCGTCAAGTATCCTTGACAAAGAGCCAATATCCAAGAATGATTGCGAGATTAATGCAGAGAGATACCTATAAATTTACAATACACAAATGTAAGAATTTATTAACTTCTACAAGAAACAAAATTCATCATAGCCATTAAGAGTAATGCTAAACATTTAATCTCTATTGCTACTTTTTTATTCTTAATCATTGACGTTACAATATAATAAATTACGAATAATAAAAACAAGGCATTAACTGAATTAATAAATCTTTTAACACATCTTTAAGTAAGAGTAAGGAGTGGTAATCATGTGTAAATATGTAATTTATAGTCTAATATAAGTAATTTATATATTAGACCTTAAACTATTTTATTAATCAACGAACCACCACTATTTAGTAACTTGAGCATGTGTAACATCAGATTATTTTTACTCAAAAGCAGTATTTTAATATGATTTATAACTTGTTCATCAATTTCTAATTTGATGCGAAGTCTATTTCAAATTCTGAGACTTGCAATGTTAAAACGCGAATACATTTTTTACTTACTCTTGATGGAAGCTCACAAGTTCGGTGAAATCGTGAGAATCTTGGATATGAGCTTGCAAAACGTTCCATTGAGATTCTATAACGTCCACCTACAAAAAGAAGCCCAAAATGAATAAGAGTGTGGCTCAAACTATCAAAACATATCAAGCGAATTATGGATGAACTTTGTGATCAATAAATCTCCCATAAAACAAATATAACCTGAATATAAAACTGAAGATTTCTGATCAAGAACGCCATGTGCTCTCTAACGCGCCACATTGGTCTAAACCTCTGGCGTCTTTGTTGAGATATAGAGCAATTGACTCGATCATTACGACGTTCTGCAAAATCTGTGTGATCTTGATGCATCGCAGAGGCCCACGATTTCTCCAGCTCCATTTGTGTTCGTTTGAGCCGCAGCAAATATTGAAAGATCTTGCCGTACCTAAAGCAATACAACACTACTTATCTTATTTTGTTTTGTATAACAAACGAAAGATATGAAGCGATGAGTGAGAGAGATCATCCCTTATAATACTCTTATGATCTTAGTAAAAAATAATTCCTAAAATTATGGACACCAACTGGCCAACAGCTGGAATTTTCTTTTCTAGTTTCATAGACGGGTTGACACCACGTATGTTTCCATAAGAGGATGTAGTGGTATGCCAACATTTTAAAGCTGAATGGGCATTTCAAATTTGGCGCCACAATTCAAGTTAATATTAATATGTTCAAGTGTCATTTTGAGTTTCAATAGCCTAATTTGACTTCCCAAATTTGGATGGTCCAATTGAATAGCATCTTTAAATGCTCCTAGTACAATATTGTTTGCTAAGCTAGAAATTGTGCAGCTTTATTCATAGAGTTAGCTTAAAATATATTGTACTAAATGAGGAGAGAATCCTACTTACAAACATTATAATTTTCATTCTCTAAAAATATGTGAGATTGTGTATCATCAGTGATGTGAGATTATCATGATCTTCCAAAGAGTAGGGATTGTCTACCCTCATTGGTCTGATTTTGCTCTTTGGTTTGCCTAAAGTATGTTGTACTACATAGGAAAAAGAATTCTACTTATAAACGATATAATCTTTTATTATTTCAAATAATGTTAGATTATTCACTCCCACTATCATAGTACTTATTATGAGTAAAATAAACAATGATCATGGTTTAAGCATGGGCTGCGTCTGAAAGTTTCAAATTTTGCTGGAAAAGCACTAAAGACACGTAAAAAATAAATAGAATGAAAAAAAGACCAAAAGGCACATAAAAATGTCTTACTTAGATAACACTTCCTGTGTAAAGAACAACTGCATGGGCCAATCAACGGAGTACTCGAGAGCAATACCATCCCAGCCATCAAGAGACATGTTTGAAGAACTCTTTGGTAAATCTTCTTGAGAGGATTTTATTGTTACCCCAAAAGTAGACATTCTGACAACAGAAAAAACAATCAAATTGGTTGGTCATAGAGGCTAGAGCCATGATCAAACCGGCATAATCTATCAAAACTCAATCAAAAATCAATGATCAATGATGGTAAATAGAGTCCAAACCGCAACGATACTCTAGAGAAGTATTTATCCTCTTCACCAATAGTCTTTATTGCAGCCTGCATTTCATGTTATGCTCATGAATTTTTCTAAGTCAAGACAATGAGAAAATTAAGTAATACCCAAATATCACAACTTACTAGTTGAAATGGTATCATTAGATCAGCTTCGGCAGTTGACTGGTGAGGGGGTAAGCGCATTAGCTGCCGACTCTCTTCGAGAAAACACTGATGTCAAGAAATATAAAAAAATGTAAGATAATTAGGACATAAATATGATATTCTGTAAAATTTTAAATAAACACACAACATAAAGTGACAAAGGATTGTCATCTTGAATGAAAAATGGATATTAACATACATGTGTTTCCTGTCATATAAAGTTAGACACCATTAAATGTCAGTAAATGTCTAGATCAGAATTTCTATCTGATGTTGCTCACAGGCAAAAGGTATGACAAAGTATCCTTCTTAGGAAAGAAATTGTTAAAAAAAACTTTAGTTGTACCTGGAAGAAATCTCCTTTTGCGAGAAGAAAGTAATCCTTTAAGGCTCTTAGGTGGCCATTGAGGTCAGCACGCACAACTACAAGCTGAGTATAAACTACTTCTCAGGAAAGAGCACTTAATTTACAGATAAAGAAATTTTCTACAAATAAAAACCTGCCAAAGATGACTAGCCGCAATTGCTCTAATTGAGTCAACAGCACTTTCAAATGATCTTTTGTGAAATTCAGCTGATCCCTGCACAAAATATAACTTAGCCAATTACCTCATTTAGTAAGATATGCAGGGACAAAATAATTTGTTTTCTTCTAAAATGAGTGAGTGAAGATGTTTTGGGGGTTATTATTATTAATATGAGTAAGTCTAGACTTATCATCTTATCATATTTCATGGTATGTCCCTGCATGATTTAATAAATTCAACTATATTTAATGAATAAAAATATAAATAATTATTTATTATTTTAATTGATCTATCACGTGGCGACACAACATGAGATATGACTAAAAAGCAAGCTTAGACTAACTTTATTAATATTAATGGTATTATCTTAGATGGTTTACTTTTCTATAAATAAATGCTATTAGGTTGTATTTGGTTATCTTGAATATTATCTATGAAATGAAATTCTCTCTTTAAGAGTTTTCACATTTTAAGATCTTGTTCATGGATGAACAGTTAACCACTAGATCGTAGAGATATTTTCTATTTTATTTATTGTTTATTGTCTTTTTCTAAGATGAAAGCATTTGCTCTGCATCAATAGTGTGACCTTAAGATCTTGGAACATGCTTTCTATCTTATCTGCTTCAGACTGCGGAAGCAATTCTTCTCTGACCAATTTGGTGCCATTGAGATGTTCCTTTTGAAGAGGAAAGCGTTGTGTAAATCCTTGTACATTTTGGGATCCTCCTCTTTGCATCTGCAGTTGATAGGTAGCATCTCCAAACTGTAAGGTGGGGATTGGATTACGAAGAACCCTAACAGCCTTGCCAGCAAAAAGAATTGATTCGGCAACCCGCATATGGATGTAATCAGGCAGCATATCCTGACCAAAAATGTAGTCCGCATTTAGATGTTAATGCCTCAACTTGACCAGGTATGGATTTAGATCCCAAATCAGATCGAGATTAACTCAAACTACATAAACTTCAAGCCAAAAAAACTAGATAGGAATGGAGAAAAATATGTTACCAAAAAAATATGAAATCGTGTGTGCCAATCTGATAAAGATGACACATCTGTGGACAAACGAGCCAATCTTTCAGAGATCTCTGAGGCAGATGAACTATGCTCTCTATCATTCTCTTCCTGCCTGCAACATAAAAATAGACATAAGATGATGTTTTCTTCAATGATTCAAAAGCATTGAATAATATTCAAGTAAAAAAGGAAAAATAGGGATAAACATGAGAATTATAGATTGCCTACTATCAGTGAAACTAGATAAAGATGTCTATGATGTAAACATGAATCGAGACAGTATTAATATCAAATGAATATTATTAGTTTTATTTTCTTAACATGTATTTTTATTGTCATATTGACTTGTTGGGCAGTGATTAGTCTATTTAAAGTACATTTAATGTATTACACTCAAAATAATTATTTATAATATTTATTATATTAATCACAATTCGACACGTTATAATGTATATTGAAAAACTATGTTAATAAGTTAAACCTAATATTATCTAAATAAGATTTACGTTCTAGAGACATATCTCCTTCATAACTCTACAGCAACAACCATCCATCTCTTTCAATCAATAAGGGTTGGCTCTATTAGCTACCCTTGCTTATTAACAACTATAATTTATTTCCAGCATACAACATGTATATGAAGCTATTACCTTCTAATGAAAAATTCTCCATGCTGATCTTGAAGAATCCCATAAATCATCCACGAAGCAAGTTGGTTATACATAACCTGATGTCCATGCCATAGAAGCCTATATTTTGGGGAATGAAAACAAATAGAAAAACAATGAGTTTAACTTCGATAATGTTATGGGAATTAGTCAAAATTCAAAAGATTTGACTGATCTGTATTTCAAAACGCTATTATTATGGGAGAAGATATGTTGAAGGTTTCGAAATTTGCCATATAGTTTGAATTTCGAATTTAAATTATTGTTAAAAATAAAATTAGGTGGAATTTTAAATTATTGTTGTGATTTGAATGAAGGGATAATAACTTCATTTAATTCTTTTTTATTTTCTGCACAGTTTTTTTTTAAGTTTTATTTAAGCATTTGGAAAAGAAATAAAAAGATAGCAAAAGTTTCAAGTCATGATTACAATTTTTTAACACTCAGAGATCAAAGGATTCTCTCAATGAGCTCTTATTTTATTTTACATCATAAATCCGAATCACAAGGACGGAGTCCCAACAGATAATGATAAGCTAGTAAGAATTTAGTGTGCAGGAAGACATCAATGAGTTATTCATAATTTCCTAGAAGATCAGGCTTTTTCAGAAGAAACATAACTTATATAAGTTCTTCATCTGATAACGTTCAAAAATCAGTAGATGTTCTGACTAACAAGAACAGCAAGGTCAAAAAAAGAAAAAAACCAAGCAGGAGAGAGAATGAGAGCACCTTTGAATGCATGTCTGCAATTCAGGAACTCCACAGTGGCATCGTTTCTGCAGTAGATTAAGAAGTTGGCCTCCTCGAATATCATTACGCTCAATCTCTAAGATAAGCTCATGCAGCGGCGGAAGAAGAACAAAGAACTGGACAAAAAAGAACAGACAGACCATTTCTTAGACAATCCGTAGAATCATTGTTATTAAAGTTTCACAATGAAATTTATAGCGACAAGTTAAAGTGATTTGTCTCATAATCGACCTTATTTAGGCCCTGAGTAACCGTTGCCAAGATAGGCACTGATTCGGACAGCAATTTCTGTTCAACATGAAGAACAGCAGATCTATAAACCGACAGTATTTCAACAATGCCATTAGCTATGGCCCTTCGGTACACACTGGGGTTTTCAGCTTTTCTTTTTTGCAACTCGGGGATCCTTGTTAAAGGAGAAACATTCGCAGATCTTATCCAACTCAAATTCCTCGATTTTGAGGCAAATCGATCGAGCTCTCTGTAGTAAAATCCCAAAGTGACGATCCTCTGAATCAAATCCCTGAATTCCAAGACACCAATACGAATTAATGCACAACCCAAACCTTAAAAATCACAAAATCGAGCGACTAAATTAGTCGTACCTTTCACTAGGTTGAAGAAATGAGATGTCAGGAGCAAGCTTAAACGTCGGTTCGTCAGAGACGGGAGCATCGGGAGACAAAGAACTCAGTCCCAGAGATTCATTGTGCTCTCTTTCGTCGATTATCAAATCACCGGTGTAGCCTAGCAGTGACAGTAAAAGCTCATGCAACATTACCGCTCTTCCCTCAAATTGGAAATACGAAATTCCAGTGACCAGCAACAAACAATGCCCAGAGATACAGGGATCTGCAATCAAAGTGAATCAGCCCTCGAACTGCAAACCATGATTTGGGAAATTGGAAATGATCGCAATTTTCACAGGGTTAGAAAGATTGGAAGAGCAGGGGAAATTTAGAGGGAGAAGCGCAGAAAATGGTGGGAGAAAAGCGCCAAAAGATTTGATTTTGGTATATTAACCAACAACCAAAACATCTTCGTAACTTTAACAACTTGTCATTAACGAGGAAATGCATCCATGAAATGTAATGTTTCTTTTTAATAATGGTATTTTCGTCCAATTTTATCTTAAAATAAAATTAAAATTAAAATTCACAGTTTTTTATTTTAAAAATAATACCGGAACTAACTGGTTTCATTCTAATTTTAACTTTATTTTATTTTATATTTAAAAAATAAAATATAATAATCAAATATATTTTTTATTATATTTGAATCGAATTTTAAATAATTAAATGAGTTTATAACAAATTTAAGGATTTATTTCAAATTTTATTAGAATTTGAGTCGGGTTTTACTCGATTTTAGAACTTTTTTACATACGATCCTGGTTCTAGCTTCACAGTTTTTTACTCTTAAAAACGAATATCAACTCATAAATCACAATTTTTAAAAAATTAGAACTATAACTGGATTAAAACTAGTCGTTCCAGCCGGTTTACGGTTCTGGTCTAGTTTACGGTTCTGGTCCGATTACGGTTCTGATCCAGTTTTATCTACCCTTACATTTTGCACAAATAAGCCACCCTAGTCCATACTTTGTACTGTACTCTGGTCTGATCTGATTTGATTCTAGTCTGATCGGTCAAGTATGGTCCAACCAAAAACTGTCATTCATGATTTCATGAAACCAAATTCACTATAGAATCGTAAAACCTACTTCATCTATGCATGTACACGAGCAATATGGTCGGTCCATGAAACCGAAGTCATGAAAAAACTCATAAAACCTTCTTCGTCTACGCAAGTCGGCAACATTTTAAGACGCATGAAGTTAATTGATATTTGAAGAAATTAGGTCTTCAAATTCAATTAAATGAGGAAGTTATTGAGAATATATGTACAACTAGTAAATGTATTAGAACAAGCGAATAAATTATAATGATTATAATTATATTTTGAATATTATATTATATTTTTATAAAATTTATAGAAAATTTATTGGTCATTTATCTAAACTTTATATTAATATATATATATATTATATATAGGTGATGATAAAATATAAAGAGAAATAATCAAAATAAGTCTATGACTTATATTTGAAGTACGAGATCTTCAAATTATTCACCGTCATAAATAATTTATCTTATTGAGATGTGTAGTCTTATTCCGGCTATATATAGTGACATAAAATAAATATATTTTATATAATATGATTATATAAGACTATACCAAATGAAATTATATTATTATAATATTTTTTATTAAATATAAAATAATTAATTTTATCATAATGATAGTCATATATATATAATCTTAATTCATTGTATTTATTATACTTTTATTTTGTTTTAATTTGTTCTTTGATTTATTCGAGATAGTGAAATCTATTTTATAAATTATGTTATTGTTGATTCAATGATACAATAATTATTATAAATTAATTATTTAATTAAGAATCAATGATAGATATGGATAAATATGTAATAAGAGAAGTTAAACCTCTATTATAAATTTAAATGAAAAATAATAAATATGTAGTAATTATTTTAAAAAATATTATTTTTATATAAATATATTATATAATCTTTTAAATATTTGTTGAAATTACTTGAACAAAGACCCATATTTGTTTAGAGAATAAAGTCCACACATTTACTTTTTCGGAAGAACAGGTACCCGCTCGAACATAGTTCAGTTGGTTCAAGAATTGTAGATTTAGAATAATGAGTCACAGTTCGAAACCTGGTGATTGCAGTGTGAGAGTTTAATCTTCCAATGTGAAGTTGCTCCTTGTGGACGATAGGTAGAGCCTCCTATCTCTGGGCCGCTAAATCACCGTAATTTATCTCTTCACATATTGTCGGGTCGGGATGTAGAGTCCGGAGGCGAAGATAAGGTACCGGTCAAGACTTAATGGTCACCTTCTTTCGCCCTCATCGCCCACCTCACCACCGGTCCGTTGCCGCCATCCGGACTTCTCCCTAGACCGGGACGAGACTCCTCTGGCCTTGTTTCTCCGCCGATAGACCCTCTCTCGCCACGGCTGCTACTGTACAAACGTACGCTCTAATCAGCAGGTGGGCTCTCCATTGACGGCGTCTCCTTCTTTCGTCGTCGTATATCGAATACATTATGATACGATGTTTGCTTTGTTTGTTTTTTCAAATATTAAGGTTGAAATCAAAATACAAGCCATGAAATCGTCGCCGGAGATCTTGGCCGGTGAATCCTTCTTTCTCAATAGTCTTCTTGTTTTTCTGCAAATAACTCCACAAACATGGCTGACTTTCGAGGAAGAAACAACCCTCTTTTTCTCTCTAGCTCTTCTCTCTAGCGTCCTTGAACAAGCTAGTAAGAGAAAACAAGAATCTTGGCTGTTTCTTTGGATGAAGAAAACTCCATTTCTTCATAATTTTCACAATTGTGTTATGCTCATGAGATAAGATTTGGAAGACGCAAAGAAATCAAAAGTTAAAACTTAAAAGACCATATTTTCAAAGAACAAAGAGACGAAAGAAAGAATAAATTATAGTTTTTTTTATATTTTATTTTGTTTCGTGTTATATATAATATATAAAAATAATTAAAATAATATTTTTAAATTTTAATTTTTAAAAATTCTCATAATAATTTTTAATATTTTTAGAATTAAATAAGATTAAAAATTCATATAATAATTTTTAATATTTCGTTATTAAAATATGTATAACTTCTTTAACAGTACTCGAAATAACTTGAAACTTGAATGATTAGAAATTAGACGTCCGAAACATAAATTTCACAAGTAATATTTCATCTGATTATTGTCGATTCAATCCGATCCGACAAACGTCGGATTGTAGATTGTAATCTCATCGGATTGACGCAAATCTGTAATCCGATCTGATCTGATCCGACGCCCAACCCAACGTTATCAGATCGGATCTGCCCGATTCATTTTCCAGAGAAGTTCATCTCATGTATTTCCGAAATTTTCTCTGCAATCCGAACTCCAAACCAATTTATAATCCAAAACTATCCATAATCTAAATCTATCAATAATCAAAAACAAAAGATTCGTTTCTGGAAGTACTGGGGTCGACACATGTAGGGTTGAACATAATTTAAACGATGGATGAGTCGATATAATGTCTTTTCTAGGGTCGACACAGACAGTTTGAATGTGTCGACATATTTGTACGCTGCACTGCCTTTTTGGGTCGATATAAGTTGTTTAGTTGAGTCGATACAATTTAGAAGACTCGGCCTCTGTTTTGAACATAGGTCGACACAAAACATTAAGGGTCGACACAAATTATGAAAGACTAAGCTTCTGAATTTTACAAGGGTCGACATAATAATATTAACGATCCGACGTTCGGATCGGATCTGATCGTCTTCAATCTGATATCGATCTGATCCGATTAACAATCCGAATGTCAGATCTTAACTTGATTTTCCCCACCGATTACCTTTGCCGAATCCAACTCGATCCGATCCAATCCGATCAGATTGTCGGATTGGGTCGGATCCGCCCATCCCTACTTAATCCCACTTTGCCAATTATAGAAACCATTCCTACATTTAAAAAAATAATATTTGATAATTTTATGTTAAAATAATCGAATAAATGGGCAGGTAGTGACTTATATTAAGTTGGCCAGGCCGGGTCAAAGTTGACTTGATCGTAGTAATCAGATGCAGCTGGGTCCATTCTACACTCCTTTTGAACCAGTATATATCGGCCACGCACTCAGACGGATGAAGTGTCTGCATTTAAGTGGATATAGTAGTCAAGGAAGCAATTTGGAGGTGATGACGTCGCCGACGAGCATGAAAAGACCAAAGTAAACGGAGATGTTTTCTTCCTCTGGAAGCCATTGATGGACTCTGAAGCTTGCTTCTCAAACTTCACGCCATTTTTAACACTCGTCCTTTGCCCCATGCTAATTCTCAAACCTCAAGCTTTTCTCTCTCTCTCTCTCTCTAATGGCGGACAAGCTGAAAGTAGAAGAGCTTCGAACGGAGCTATCCAAACGCGGGTTGAGCATCAAAGGAGCAAAGGCGACACTGGTATCGAGCTTTCCGAATTCAAGCCGCCATTGGAGAGTGAATCTATTATAACTCAAATAATCTTTTCTTGATCGGAATGCAGGTGAAAAGGTTTGAATCGGTTCTGGAAGAAGAAAGCAAGTCGACCGACGGTTCAGCTGGGAAAAAGCGGGAGAGAGAAGCGGAAGCCATTGTTGACTGCTCTGGGTCGAAGAAAAAGCTTCTCGAAAGGCTCTGCGATGAGAAAGGAGAGAAAGAAGAAAAGGGTGAGTTTTCTGTGTAATTGTATCTCTGTTTGATCAGATGAAATGGTGAATTAGGGTTTTTCTTGACAGATGAAAAGGAAGAAGAAGAAGAAGAAGAACCAGTCAGCTCGACCAATGGCACTGCAGAGTTAGATCAATACCTGCCAGACGCCATTAAAACACAGTACCATGTTTTTGAGCAAGTAAGATTTCTATATTGTTTTCAGATCATCATTTTTTCCATAGTTTCTGTATAAAATTCAAAGGATTAACTGTTAAATCGAATCCGACCATAGAATTACGTCATTCGAGTCGATGAATTCTTCCATTCGATTATCAGGACGGAGAAGTTTACGATGCAATGCTCAATCAAACGAACGTAGGGGATAACAACAACAAGTTCTACGCGATTCAAATTCTCGGTTCGAATCAAATTAAATAAATCTTCTGCATAATATGTTCTTGGTTGAGCTATTTCGAAAAATTTTCAGAATCAAACGGTGGAGGGAAGAAATTCATGGTTTATAGTCGATGGGGAAGAGTCGGATCGAAGGGGCAAGACAAGCTTCAAGGACCTTGTGCATCAATGGAGGCTGCTGTCAAAGATTTCTGCACGAAGTTCTTCTCGAAGACGAAGAATCATTGGACCGAAAGACAAGATTTTGTAAGCTACCCGAAATACTACACATGGTTGGAAATGGATTACAGCAAGGATCGAGAGTCGAAAGTGAGAATTTTTTCAAATTTTTCTCTTCCGATTCTTAATCTTTCGTTTCTTTTGATGTCTCGATCGGTTTTTTCTGCTAAGGTCGAAGGTGTGCTGGTTTGTACGATCGAAAATCAGCTCGATTCGACGAAGCTTGATCCTAGGATTGCAAAGTTAATCGCTCTGATTTGTAATACTAGCATGATGGAGCAGCAAATGGTGCTCTTAGGTAAGTTCTCGATTTTAACAATTAAACAATCAAATATGAAAAAAAGAACAATGTTAGGGTTACCTTCTTAGCATACTCTATTAACATACCTTTTGATGTGTCAAGTTATGATTGGTCTAGTTACAGTGCGTTTAATTAATTATAATATTTATTCTGCCAATCGAAATTCGATACATCAGATAAAATTATAAAAAAATATAAACAGATGATAAATTCGTATTTTGATTATCGAATTACATCTACGATAATTGTGATTCTAATCGTATTCTGGGGATACCCTGAAATAATTGAGTTCTCGAAACATTATCGAACATGACTAACCAACTGCATATTTGGACCATTAGGATTCAATCCTTCAAAGTTGCCGCTTGGAAAGCTCAGCAAGTCGACGATCTTGAAGGTATATGATGATTCAGTGGCATTTTTCAAGTTGATTTATTTGAATTCTAGACTTACGATATCTATGAGTTCAGGGCTATCGTGTTTTGAAAAAAATCGCCGATGTGATCGATAAAAACGATAAGAAAATTCTAGAGGAATTAAGCAGGTGCGTATACATTTACCTGGACATTATGGCCGTTAATTATGTTTCGATCCCCATCGTTTATTTTGTGTCATCGTTAAAATGCAGCAAATTTTACACGGTTATCCCTCACGACTTCGGCTTTAGGAAGATGCGTAAGTCTCTAGATGTCAATATATTTTCTTAATTCGAATTCGTTTCTTAAATGAAGTGGATAATTTTATGTTCGAATTTCGAATAATTTATGCCATTAGGTGAGTGGATTATCGATACACCATCGAAACTAAAGTCGAAGTTAGAGTTGGTAATCTCAAATTACACGTATTTCCTTGTCGATTTAGAATTTCTTGTCTTTTTGATGTCTTAGTTCATATTCGTGTTATCGTTATTACAGGTCGAAACTCTCGGTGAAATTGAGTTGGCTAATGCAGTTACGAAAGACGAGAGGTTTAACAAGGTATAATATTCGAGTCGCCAAGCACGAAAAATGCTTTTTGTATGACGTCGCTGATTCTCCGCGTATTTCGCTTATAAGTTAATTTTTCGCTCTATATGTTCACTAGGATGATCCGCTTTTGTCTCATTACCGATGTCTTCGCTGTGATTTGATCCCGATTGAAGATGACTCGACAGAATTTGCACTGGTATTCTTAAACCGAGTTTGATTTTCGATCGACTCGAACAAATTGAAGCTTAGATTAATGTGTTTGAATTTTTCTTCTAGATCGAGACTTATATAAAGAACACGGGTTCATGTGTCAATGCCAGTATAACTCAATTATTTCGAGCTTCTCGGGAAGGCGAAGAAGAACGCTTCAAAAAGGTGCGAAATTGTTTAAAAACCGAGTTTTCTGGGTCTTAATCTTTGTTTCCGATGCAGTTTTCTATGACGAAAAATCGAATGCTTTTATGGCATGGATCTGGACTCGCTAACTGGGTTGGAATCCTCTCCCAAGGTCAGTTCTAATGGTGATTTACTGAACTCATCTGCAATTTTCACGCACTTTCTTGGTAATTTTTCTTAAGGGTGAGACTTCTCCAGTCGGTTCGGTTCTGGGATGAATCTGAACCGTGGAATAAGCAGCTGCGTCTTCAATTTGTCCCGATTTAGTTTTATATTAAAAAAAATATTTTTTATTATATTTGAGTAACATTTACCGAACTCATCTGCAATTTTCATTCACTTTCTTGGTAATTTTTCTTAAGGGTGAGGCTTCTCCGGTTCGGTTCGGTTCTGGGATGAATCTGAACCGTGAAATACAGTGCGTCTTCAATTTGTCCCGATTTGGTTTTATATTAAAAACAAATATTTTTTATTATATTTGAGTGAGATTTACTAAACTCATCTGCAATTTTCATGCACTTTCTTGGTAATTTTTTAAAAGGGTGAGACGGTTCTGGTCTGGTCTGGTTCTGTGATGAATCTGAACCGTGAAAGATGGTGCATTTCTCATTTGTCCTTGTCCGGTTACATATTTAAAAATATGTATATTATTATATTTGAGTTTTATTTTGAATATTAGATCGAATTTGAAATCGGTTTTTGAGCGTATATATGGTTTTATTAGGTTTTGGGTAGAGTTTTATATTGGGTCAAGAATTGAGATCAGAACCAAAACAAATCGGATGGTTCTGGTCTTGTTCGGTTCCATGCACTTATTTTTTTCAAAGGATCGATTCACCAGGTTTGAGAATAGCTCCACCCGAAGCTCCGGTGCACGGTTATTCCTTAGGAAAAGGGATCTATTTCGCCGATATGTTCTCGAAAAGTGTCCTTTATAGCTATAATTCCGTGACTAGAGACAGAGTTCTTGTTTTATGCGAGGTAGTTTCTTTTGTTTTCGACATTCTAAATCAAAATTGATGATTTCTTTTCAAACTTCGACGTGTCTTTAACGGTGTTTTATTCGTTTATGTGCAGGTGGCGCTCGGAGAAATCAATGAGTTGCTAAAATACGATTGTTATGCCGAAAATTCGTTGAACGGAAAGCTAAGGTAAACGAAAAAAGTAATGCTAAGTTTACTTTTTTAGTATACATTCTTATTGTATACGCTAACGTATCATGCTGTGATAGGTCAAGTTAAAATACATTTAATGTATTATAATTAAAATAATTATTTATTATGTTAATTGCAGTATGACACGTTACTGCAGTATACCTTCTTATTATATACGTTGATGTGACAGACTGTGATAAGTCAAGTTATAGTGCATTTAATGTATTATAATTAAAATAATTGTTTATAATATTTATTGCATTAATCATAGTATGACACGAGAGATATGTTACGATGGTACACCTAGCATTACCCAACGAAATATCTGGAGTCAAATCTCGATATTTTTTCTTTTAGTGCTCTATATATAACAAGTTTGAACCATTTGCAGCACTAAATTAATTGGTCTAACATTTCCGGACCCTGCCGAAGCTTGCATTCTCGAAGACGGTGTTATTGTTCCAAAAGGAAACACTCTACCGATTGGAGACCAACAGGTACATAAAACTTCTCGTTTCCCTGTCTCGTAATCTCGATTCTTATTATCGTTAAGTTTACGAGAACCTTTTGGTGATGGATGTAGTGGGCTTGTGGGCAAAGTGAGTACGTCGTCTACAATGTGGATCAAGTTCGGATTCGATACGTCGTACATGTAAATTTATGACGAGGTTGAAGCGGTACCCAATAATCAATTTGAATTATCGTTTGTGCTCGTGTATTATCAGTGATTAGAGTTTAGAGTTACATTAATGCGATAAATTAAAGTTTAATCAGTGATTTCAAATGTAGAATTTTAGAGTTACATTCTGAACATACTCTCTCATTATATATGCTGATGTGACAGATTGTTATTAGTCTAATAAATAATATAAATAATTATTTTAATATTTTTGACGAAGTTGAAGCGATCTCTAGTGGCGATATTAATACGTGAGTTTAATGTGAAGTGACGTTTGCGCTCGTGTATTAGTTTATACTAATGATGTGATTCGAGGTGCCTATAAAGTCAAGCTCGGAAGCCTAAATATACGTTAAGAGATTCAAGCGTCAATGTGACTAAGACATTGCTTGAAATTTTACATAAATCAAAATCAATCAAGACATTGAGCATCGATTTTTTCGGGAAAGTTGTAGTTGCCTTCAAGAAAATTTTGAAAAGGCCTGAATCGTAAAAATCGAAGAAAAATTCGATCGAAGTAAATTTTCCACTTGGTTGAAGCGGTCTCTAGCGGCGATGTTAGTACTCGAATTCAATACGAAGAATCATTTGCGCCCGTGTATTATCTTATATTAATGTGATAAAATTAGACATTAATTAAGAATTTCAAATCTTAACAATTAAATTTTTATTGAAGAACATAAACTAATTAACACAACAAAAACTAGGAATCCATAAATGAATCAGCCTCCATTGTTACATCTCAGCTCGAGCTCAAACTCACGATCGAAGAAACCGGAAACTCGGGCTTAATTCCTTCGACATTTTCACAGTCGAACCCGCAGCCACATGTCGGACACTCGTCGAATCTGCTCACCAGAAACTCTTCCTATCCGATTCCGACAGCAAACTTAAGTTTATCGCCGTCTTGGGTGATCGATTTGATGTCCAGCCAAAAAAAACCATACCTTGACCTTAATTCCACTCAAGCTCGAGAGCTTGTCGGTCGTTATAATTCCAGACACGGTCGACTTGTACTGCAGTCGTACTTATCGACTTTAAACGAGCAAGAACCGTCCAAATAAACCGAGAATTTGCCGGTTGATACTTAAGAAAGGTTGGGCCTTTAACGGCTAATGAAAATCATTGTGAGGCCATGATCGGACCGAGCGGTTCGACAACCCGGTCAAATCTATTCCGGTGAATTTCACGTGCATGTTTTTTTCCGAGTGAGGAATTGGAGATCTTTCTCTTGTTTGTCGAATCAAATTCGGACCTTTTTCGTGTTTAACAGTGGGCATAAGTCGTTTCGGGTCAGATTTTGTAGCAGATTCGAACCAAAAGTCAACCTGCTACCAAATTTTTATTGTTGGAATTGAGAAATCTTTTTCTTTTTCATCGAATCAAATTTGTGGTCTCGCTTGGGTAAAACCGCCGTCTTGTTCCGGATAAATATCTTTGTCGCCTCATTCGTCTGGAGATTTAATAAAAAACGATGATTATAAAATAAATGATTGGTCTAAATCATCTTTGATAACGAATCTAACCGTTTCCTCGAACTCTTCTTTCGTCTCCTTGATAAACCATGCAATTTGAACCGGAACAATTGGTTTGATCTCAGTTTGTTCTGTTCACGCCCCTGGAAGAACTATACTTGTACCCAAAAAGACGAAAATCCCTCGCCCCCAGAGCCTCCACACCCCGGCTCGACAGTTTGTGAGAGGGTTAAATCACGGTGACTCAACGACCCAGAGATAGGAGAGCTTTACTTGATATCCCAAGAAGTTACCCCAACATTGAAGGTAACAACTCCCACACTAGGACAACACAGACGTCAAACCTAGGCTCTTGTACCCAATCTATCATCTCTGAGCCAACTGAGTTATGCCCGTGCGGGCGCTAGAAGAACCATACTTAGTTTTGAGCATAGTGAAGCAAGTTGTTTTGTGAAAAGATGTGCACGAGAAAACATTTACGTCATTCCTTTTGACAACTTTTTTTTTTCGTCCCTAAAATTTATTAAATTGACTAAAATTTTTACCAAAATTGATAAATATTTTAATATAAATCATTTTTTAAAATTTAATTATTTTGCACCGGGACATGTGTTAGATTGGTTAATTGACTTGATACGACGTAGTCAATTTATAAAAATTAATTTTAAACTCAATTCAATTGGATAACTGATTTGAATCCAAACGACCCAAAATTTAGGTCATTTTTTTGGGCTCACATTAATTGTTTTTAACAAAAACTTTGGTCCATTTAGATCCGTTTTATAGGACGATTCAATCCATTTGTCATTCATACTCCAAATTAACAAAAACTATTATGAAGTTTAAGATGTCAATGAACGATTTTGAAAAGGAGTTCATAAATAGATAAATTTTAATTAATTTCTATTATTTATTAATGTAATTAAGTAAAGTTAAGAATATATTTAATGAATTAAGAGCAAATAACAAAGAATATTACAACTTTAAAATTTATTAATAAATACTTTAAATTTTATCATAATCATAGCGCACATTCTATCATGACGTTTTTTCTAATTTTAAGACGTCACTTAATTTAACTAGTTATTTTTATAATTTAATTAATTTTAACAACTTGTCGAGAAATAAAACAAGGTATAATAATTAACTTATATTTTTATTAAACTCATTTAACTTTAAAATAAAATTTTAATTATTTTAATATTTTCATTACTATTTATTAATAAAATATATTAATTAATTGAATGAATATTATTAAAATTAGTAAAAAAAATTCGAATATAAAGTATTTATTAAAATTATAATAAAATTTATTTTTGAAATTTCAAAGTATTACAATTAATTTTATACAATAATTAAAAAGGAAAGCAGAAGAAAGCTAAAGGGAACTAGCAAGGTTTTCCCTGCAACGAGGCCCTCTCCAGTGCCGGCTGCTGCCGTATTGTCCTGCTTGAATCTCATCTTTCGGCGGAGAATTCCAGTTGTTTTGATGAAGAAAGAGCGCTCTAATGATTATTTTGTTTTAGCCTTTCGATTTATGCCCTAAAACCCCTTTAAAGCCCTTCAATTTCATCCTTCTCGGTCAATTCAGCTCCCATAACTTCCGATTTGAGCTTTGGTTGACCCGTTATCGTCTTTTTTTTTTTTGTATTTTTTGATCCATTGGAGTTCCTGATAATTTACGATAATGTCAAACTCCAGTGGTTATGCGGTGAATCGAGTTCACGGGTCGGACAGGTTTTATTGTCCGCCGGCGGTTCGAAAGAGGCAACAACTGTTGTTGCAGCAGCAAGAGCAGCAGAGGCAGCTTGATAAACCTTTGAAATCTGACAGTCGAATTGACTCAAGCGAGGCGGAGAACCGGACGGACTCCGATGAATCGACATTGTCACGGCCTCAGTCTGCTTCCTCGTCTTCTCCTCCGATAAATGCTAACTTTACTAATTTGGATCGAATAATGGAATCCGTCACTCCCATTGTTACTGCTCAGTTTTCCGAGGTAGTTTGGAATTTTACTTCTGCTCGCTGAAAAGCATGAATCCACTTGTTTTTTTCTACATTAAAAAATAAGCTAAGAACTCATAGCTTATATCGCCAATTCTTTTTTGAGGCCTCCGCATCTGTAGTTTTTGAATTTTTGTTGCTGCTTCAGGTTCGGCTAGTAGAAATTACTGAACTATGAAGGGGGGATAATCTGTTTATTTATTTATTTTTTTTAATATGATAGTTCTTTAAAGAACTAAAAGCAGCTCAATATTCATTCGGGGCGTTATTATTGTTCATATCTCTTTGAATCTTTGGAGGTTCATTTCTTCAATGGAATATCATACCCCTGCTGTTCACGTTAACTATTAATAATAAAGTGTTTTCCTTTTTAGATTAATACATCGAGAGACACTTTTAGTTTTGAAGGTGGAATGAATGAAATCTGAAATTTCTGTCTTTCATTCTTAAATAAGAGGATTATGAGTTAGTGCATGGAACTCATTCAAAGACGTTTCTCTACATTTTTAAGCACTTTTTAGGTGTAATAAAAAACATTGACTAGAGTTTTGATTAATTGGATATGATAGTTTTTTGTTGAGTTGGTTGAATGTTTGTCTCTTCACACGATTTGCTGCCTAAAGCATGGTAAGTAAATAGAAATGATTTTTATTGTGAAAAATAAGGACAATTATGTTGGTCTTTCAGCGGTAGTTTCAATTTTGTAAATTAGTTTTCTTTTGCCCCTTTTCATTGAAATGGAGCATATTCAATTCAAATTTTTTGGTGTAACAGATGAGAACCAGGGGAGTGAGGAATGGTGAAGCCAATATTTATCCATTTTTTTGTCTTGGGGACTTATGGGAGTCCTTCAACGAGTGGAGTGTGTATGGATTGGGAGTGCCATTAGTTTTGAATGGATGTGAATTTGTTAATCAGTATTATGTGCCATTCTTATCAGGAATACAGTTATACCTAGACCCGAGTAAACAGAGGTGAGAATCTATGTATTTCAGAGTTTTTACATTTATGGGTCATATAGACCCGTGCAGTGAGATGAGTATCTGTGTTTTGTAGCTTTTGCATTTATTGGTTGTTGGTTCACTTCTTTCACTGTCTGATTTTTGCTTTCATTTTTGTCGTTTTATGAGCTAGTGCCATTACATTTCGGCCATGAATGCTCCGTGTGAATCATTTCAGCCAAGATGGTCCTCTCCCTGTTATTCCCCAGATTGTTAGTAGTTGTTTTGAGTGGAACTCAGCCTATCCTTATTTATAAAAGTTCAATGAGCTGCATCTCAGATCGGATCACAAAATAACCTTTTTTTTACACTTTTTTTGCTGTATAGTGAGATAGTTTTGGACATGTGTCTATCCCTTAATTGGAATCTTCAAGAATACTTGGTGCAAGCATCATTTTGTTGTTTAGTTGGAAGTTTAAAGGAAGACGAGATTCTGTTTTCAACCTGATAAGAAAGTATGAGCTTATAGGCTAATTTGATCCTTCGACCAATCTGTTTTTATGCGTATGATATTGTTTGACTCTACAAGATCTCATCCAATAATTGCTCTTCAGAAGCTGTATTATATTCTGACAGGAGAGTGGTTGATAATAGTGATGCCGGGTCTTCAAGGGAGACTAGTAGTGGTGGTAGCAGTGATTGCGATTTAGAAAGAAGAGCACTGCATAATCTTGTCAACTTGAATTCTAGCCGGATGAATAATCTCACTTTAAGAGATGTGCAACCTAAGAGTTCTTTTGGTGATGAAACGCAGGGAGGCAACTCATCTAGAGTCCCTATGTTTGAATACTTAGAACAAGAACAACCCCATCATCGACTGCCATTGTATGAAAAGGCAAGATCATAATTAAACTTCATTTATGTCTCTTCCAATGTTGATGATCTCTTAATACATGCTTCTAATCTATACTGCAGGTGACAAATCTTGCGTCTCAATTTCCCGAACTCAATAGGTATCGGAGTTGTGACCTACTGCCTTCAAGTTGGATTTCTGTAGCTTGGTATGATCTGTATTTGCTTTGCGACTCCTAGTTATTTGGATTGGTTTTAATTGGTAGCCTTGTTCTCTTGTCTATTGCTGTTTGATGCTTCTAATATACTTGTACTATTCCAGGTACCCTATATATAGAATACCAGTTGGTCCAACATTACAGAATCTGGATGCATCTTTTCTAACTTTCCACTCCTTATCAACAAACTCTAAAGGTTATCTTTCTGTCTCTCACACATCTTCTTATTGGTCTTGACTTCTTGATTTTTGCTACATTGTTTTGTGAGTGGCGCAGGCAGAAATCCTCCACAGCTTCATTCTTCACGTGGTAGGAAGAATCATGGTGTCAATGTATCTACAAAACTCTCTTTACCTGTTTTTGGTCTTGCCTCCTATAAGTTGAGAGGTTCAGTTTTGACTCCAAATGGAGAGTTTGAGTGGCAGCAAGCAAGCGCTCTTTTGCAAGCAGCTGACGAATGGCTCCGTCATTTACAGGTTAATCTTCCCGATTTCCAGTTCTTTCTCTCCCACGATTCTCAGCGGAGATAGTTGTGGGTAAGCTACAATTTCTCACTCGCTTTTTCCTAAATTAGAAAATTTGAGCTATTAAATCCCCTCAAAACTCTCCATTCCTCATCTGCCCAAAATTAATTCCGAGCTTTCGATAGATATTAAGGATGAGGAGTTTGGAATTGATGATGATGATGATGATGATGATAATGTAGTATATGATTAATTACATGCCATACCAGTTTTATAAGAACATGTGGAAATTAAATGAGAAAGAATATACTTTTCATCTAATTTGGAAACTTCTTTGTAGTCTATATACATTCTTTTCTTTTTTTGGGTAAATTTATGTGCTTGTTCTTGGTGGATAGGATATACTTGTCTGTTTATGCTGTCTGGGTATGTTCTTTTAGGCTTCTGTTTTGGTTGGAGATAATATAATTTCTCCCCATTGTTATAGTTATTCGGATAATTATATCACTTGACATCTTATAGCCAGAGGTGTTGTTTCTCCAGAGATATTCGAAACTTTTAGTTATATTAGTTGACATCTCAAAGTATGAATGTTTTTTAACATAACAGGTAAATTTTCAATCTTATCGATTGAAAGCTCAAGATATAATCATATTTTTAAGTGGTGCGTTCAATAATTTTTGTTCAAAATTTCATCGGTTAGAGTTCCTTTCGATTATTTGATAATTTTTGTTATAGACTTCAACTATTAGAATTGGGACGTCGTTTTGCTAAGAGTAATGTTACGTTTTTTTGTTATCGTACTTTCTTAACTTATGTTCTGACGTGTTGAGTTTTAATTGATATAATAAGTATTATAATCGAAAAATATTTATATTTTGATGTGTTAATTGTGATTTTTTTTAATTATTTGATCATTTTTGTTATAAACTTCAACGGTCAGAGTTCATTTCAATTATTTAATATTTTGTTGTATAGACTTAACTGTTAGAGTTGAGACGTCTTTTTGCTAAAAGTAATGTTATGTTTATCTTCTTAATATATTTTCTTAACTTATGTTCTGACATGTTGAGTTTTGATTGATCAAATTCAAGTATTTTTAATGTATTGTAATTAAAATAATTATTTATAATATTTATTATATCAATCAGAACTTGAGACGTTAAAATGCAAGTTAAGAGCATCAACAAAGTAAGACTAGCATTAACTTTCTGCTAAATCGACAATTCATGCACTTTGGGCGATACTCAGAGTCGTGAATTTCTTGAAGATCTTTTAGTGGCTCACTTGGTTTAATGAAAACCATGAGATGCGTAGAGCACGGTGAATTCTTCAAGCTCGTGCATTCTCTCACCATGGCCTCGTATACGACACATGAATAGAAGCATTTGTTTCTCGTGTAGAAACTTAGTTGAAAATATTTACATGGCTCAAACTATGCTTTTCCAATGCATATCTTTCTATGTTTTAGGGGTGATTTTTTTACGTACTTTTCTCGTTGTGTTTGCTTTCGCGGTTTATATTATGTAGCGGGTTGTAACAACTTGTCTGGTTTTGGCCGATTCTGCACTCATATAAGTTCTTTAACAATCATGCATTATGCATAACTAATTTAGTGGGTCCAATTTTGAGTCTAATATATTAGAACCATTAAACCCAGATCGAAGTATTAAGAATTGACCGACGCCCAAAAAGTCGGGTGGTGGAATCTGTCATGCCATGTTGACGCACGGTAGGTCATGCGACAAGTCAATTTTTAATTTTTATTAGTTTTTGCTAGGCAATTTTCATCTGATGACTTGAAATTTTTATTATACACTTAAAATATAATAATTTTTTTTTTGCAAATTTTCGTAACTTTTTTAGCATTTGTACGATTTATTAAAATTTCAAACGCAGAAAACGTATTTTTAGTGAATATTTGTTTTACGTATTTGAAACATTATAATAAATCGTACAAATGTCAACAATTTACGAAAATTTTCTTTAATATTGTAAATGTGTGGTAAAAATTTCAAGTAATTCGGATGACCTGTGCTGGGTAAAATTAAATAAAAATGAAAAATTAAAAAAAAAATTCAAATGTCGCGTGACATGGCTCGTGTTGCATCGACCAACGTAGTGCAGTAGGTTTCATTGACACTCAATTTGTAGTAGGTTGGTCAATTTTTAAGCGAGGTAGGTCAAATCTACTATGATTGTCGAGTTTGTTAAGTTTAATGAATAGTGACCCTTATTTTATTGTAAGTATCAAAATCATGTTTCAACACTCTTGTCATTTTGCATATAATATCACACGGAGAAAGAGATTTACAAAATTTGGAAAATCAAATTAAAAATTAAGTTATTTGAATAAAGAATAGGTTTGCCTTGAATAATAATTAATACAATAAATAATAAATAATTATTTTTAATTTAGTATATCAATTAAGTGAGAGCATGTATTTAAAAAATAAATAATAATATCAATTTATTTGCATTAATTCAAATTAAAAAACATAAACAGCGTGTGGCTGCTGGGATTCGAGCCCAGGTCTCCACGGCCACAACGTGGAATTCTTACCACTAAACTACAGCCACATTGAGTTACTTTCTAATTTTTTAGAAAAACCTTAATTTTTATTTTTATTTCTACCATTTAATTGTATTTTTCTTTGTCTCCTCACGAGAAGATGTATCGTTTGAAATTTATTTTAATATTGATTTTTGAGATTTTGAATGGTTACAATTAAGCTGTTCAAAGCATTTATTATTAAAATTTCAAAATGTTAGTAAATGACCATGAATATGAAGGTAGAATATTTGAATTTTTATTATTTCTTGGATTATGCACGACTATGGTTTATGTTACTCCCCCATCACTCTCTAGAACTGTCAATCGAGCGAGCCGGCTCGCTCGTCGGGATGGCAAAATGCCAGGGATGCCGAGGAGGAGGAGCAAGGTCCGTCGTTCTTGGGAGGGGTACGATGTTGGTCGGAGCTCTCAGAATTGTCGGGATCGATCGATCGTCATCCTTGGTTCCTGCCATTTTTGGTCACCTCCGTCGTCCGTATATTGTCACCGCCCGTCGTCCATTGTCGTCGCCGTTCGCCTAATCGGGAGCAGAATCTCGACTTTTGCGTCACTTTTAGAATTTTTTTCGATATGAATCTTCGTTTTCATCATTTGGATATCTTTACCGCCGATGATATAGAAAAAAATTAGTCTACTAACATTGTATTTTCAATAGGTCAATCATCGACACAAGCATCCACGTGTACAATCAAATATAAAAAAAAAAACGTCTGATGTATGCAAATATTTTGAACTAAAACAAATTAGTGAAGGTGAAAAATTAGAAACAAGAGCACACTGTAAATATTGTGTAAAAAATTATGCATACGAATCGAGTGCTAGTAGTATTGGTAGACACTATAAAAGATTTCATTCAATTAGCACAATAGAGATAATATACAACTATAATTGAATGCTAATAATAGTGGTAATTTTATATATTCACATGATAGATTAAGAAAATGTGTTACAAAATTTAATAGCATAACACGATGTACCTCAATCAATGTTTGATAGTGAGGTAAATAAAAAAATTATTAAATAATATATTAATTATAGACATTTATTAAAATGTATGAAAACATAGAATCTCAATTAATGACTTTAATTGAAAATGCACTTACCATATCTATTTATATTAGGATAAGCTCCTGTAATCCAAAAAATGAAAGACGAAAATGTAAACGAAATTAATCTTCTGCAAGAGAAAACCGGCGACGAGCACATATGGGACGCTCCCTCTTCTCCTGGTTCCAAGCCCTCCCTTCACAGTTTTCCCATTTTAGACACTAAACCTAATCCAAAGCTTCGGTTCGGTTTTGATTGAAACTGAAATCGAATCGACTAGTTTTCGGTTTTCAAACTTTGAACCGATTAGTTGTAAAATAAACTCATAATATAATATCATCAACAAAAGAAATTAACTAACTTTAAGTTCAATAAACATAAAAGTCTAATTTCGGTCAAATTTCATCATTTTGAAACCTTAAAGTCTTTTGCTTCGAATCAAGACTTGCCAACAATTTTTTTGCAATTCTGCATGTGTTTTTTCAAATTAGTTGTCTCATTCTTTGATGTATGATGTATGACATGCATATGTTTGTTAACAATGGTTACATTTTGCTCTAGGATTGCTAGGATCATCACTTTCAATAATAGTAAAATGCTTCCACACATCTGATTTGTTTTCTCTTCCTTTCGATAGAAGTAGAGGCACAAGTATTGCTCTCTAGAGTTTGAGTTTCACTAAAAATTTTCATCCTAAAACAACAAATAAATTAAAAAGACATAAACATCGTTGATGGAAAACTAATTGCTCAAAGTTCATTCCTTCCTTTGTCGCTGATCTTCTTTTATCGGGCTCTGATCCTCCACGCCGGTGTTCTTTTGGAAAATTCGGATTTTGGGCTTGAGCGCGAGCTTGGTCCTGATGAGAATTACCTAAAATTCTGAACATATGAAGCGTCCGATGCAACATCGAAGCCCTCTGAAAATTTTGAGCCTTCAACTGTGGCTGCTCCTGATTCCTCATGGACTCTCTCAGACGATCTTTATTTGGGTACAGTTTACAATGAACTTGAGGAGAAAAACGTTGCCAAAATTGGAGAAAGTATTAATGGGATCAGCCTCCAGAAGATTAGTCAAGAAGCCCCTATTCCTAAGAGGAAGAAGATTTGCAGGCCTTTTAGATCGCATTTAGCTTGGAACAAGGAAACAAGCTGCACCATAGTCGGTTTCAAGGTGATTGTTTGTATATCTGCGATTGGCCGGGATGCGTGCACATCGAGAAGAAGCGAAATTACATGCGGTTCAGAGGCATTTTCAAAAACTTCAAAGGGTCTCATGCGTGGAGAACGATCAAAGATGGAAATAGGAGCCAGATTAATCTCAACTGTGCCTTCTGCTCTTGCAAGAAAACCTGGGATTTGCACTCTGCCTTCTGTTTGAGACGAGTTTTCGGGTACCATAATGATGGAGAACTGGTTGTTCGAGCTTATGTCTGTGAAAATGGACATGTCTCAGGTGCGTGGACAGACTTTACATTGGTAGATTGACATAGGCATTGAAATGACCATGTTTTAGCTTCCTGTTTCCTGGTTTTTTTTTTAAGATTAAGTAGCTGCGAAGACAACTGGAGATACTTCTACTAATTGCTTGTTCTTAAATTGAATTTGAGTCTATTTATTGATATTTATGATTATTCTTTGGTATTTCCATATTTTGTTTCGAATCATCACCTTGAACTTCACTTGATGGTACTTAACTCGATCAGTAGCCGGTCAGAACTCTCCACTGATTAGAATCCTCGAGAGGAAAGCCATAATATGGAGGGAGTTCAAGTCTCTGACAATAGGTCGTTCTCCAATAATTTTACCATGTAGGGATTTAAAACTTGAAACTGTATCGATTGAAGAGAGCTAATTTAACCAAGTCTGATATGACTTCTCGTTCGAGGGTTCTGACTGGCGAAAGGTTCTGACTGGCTGTTGGCATAGCGAAAATCGCTTGACATAGCGAAAATCGCTTGGACATTTAGTAGGTGGAAGGTTGGTTTCTTTTCTTGAAGTTTAGACTTTGCTCTGTAATTCATGCTCTGAAGTACATGTCTTAGACTCCATGTTTGAGAACATAGTTTGAGAACAGTTCATCATTTGCTTGTTGATAAATCATAAAGTGAATCTCTAATTAAACTTGACATTGTGCTTTTGATCATGGATAGTTAGTGATTGGTTATCTTCCACTAGAATGTTAATGCTCCCCACTTCGCACTTAATTCGGCTCGGCCAATAGTCAATCAGAACTTTTCACTGGAAACTCATAATATGGAGAGACAACATGGTATGTTTCCCAGTAATTAAATAATTATTTTAATTACAATACAAGACAAATACTTTAATTAATCTAATCATAACTCGACACATCTAAAAGTAAGTTAATATGATACGTTAAAAAAGTAAAAATAACATTACTCTGAATTTGATCGACTTTACGCACCTGGAGACTCGAGCTTGTTGGGTTTCGAAGCCATGACTTCTTTAAGTTGGCATCGATCAAGGCTCTACAACAAAAGACAATAGTAACTGAATGATCTAAATAAGCTATCGTAGATAGGGTTGAGCAAATCAAATCGACTCATTGGGTTAAATCGAAACCAAATGTTTAGGGTTGGGTCGTGTTAATTCAACTTTCTTTTACCAAAATTGAATGGATCAATTGTTACAATATATGTTTATTTTTGCAAAAAAAATGGGTTAGATTGAAGTTAATTTATGTTTATTAGATGTAAGTTACTTAGTTAGCTATATATTTGTTAAATTGATCATTTCATTTGATAAATAATTGAACACAACATTGTAAATTAATTTATTTTACATTAAACTATGAGTTAACTCACAAACGAGTCATCGAACTTTCAAACTTTACAAATCAGCCACTCATGTCACGTTCAACCATCCGCACCAAAAAATAGTTGACTAACCCATAGTTATGGCACAAACAATTGTCCGAAAAGTCGTGTGTCAGTGTCCCCTGCCAAGCCACGTCAGTGAAACCTACTGCACCGCGTTGTGGCGTGGCAGGTCGATGTAGAACATGTAATCAATTTTTTTTTTGATTTTATTAGACAAATATTATTCGAATGACTTAAAATTTTAACTACAAACTTAAAATATTATAAAATCATATTCTATAAATTTTGTAAATTTTGTAAATTTTTATAATTTATTATAATTTTTGAATATATTAAATGAATTTTTAGTGAATTTTTCATTTTCTATATTCAAAAAATCATATTAAATCGTACAATAGCAAAAAAATTATAAAATTTTACAAAATATTATCTTACAATATTTTAAATCATTCAAATAACATTCACAAAAATGACTGGTCGTATGCTTCATTGACTTGTCGCGTATCGATCAATTTTTCTGGTGCAGATGGTCAAACATACTGCTAGTGACTGATTTGTTAGTTTTGAAAGTTTCATAACTGATTTGTTAGCGAACTCATAGTTCAGTGAAAAATCTAGTTCGACTGGCCGCGTTCTGGTCAATTTTGTTAGTGTTGACAGTCAAACGTGTTGCAAGTGGCTACTTTGTTAATTTTGAAAATATGATGAACCAGATCAGAAAGACCGATCTAAACCGAATTATTTTGGGTCGGGTTAGAAAACTGATTTGTGGGTCAAGTTTGGGTTTTGACTCTCGAATTGAAAGTAATTAGGTCGGTTTCGATCAGTTAAAAAATCAACTCACGCCAAGTCCTAGTGGCAAATAAAAATGATTATATTCTCCCTTTTGACGGCTCTAAAAGCCGGAATAAAACCTGAACTATAGTTGACCTTCCACTCCAGGTCTGCCCGACTACTCCTATTTTCTCTCCTCCGACAAAGCTCAATGCGAACCTTCAATAACTAGAGTGCTCGGTCTATATCGAACCCGTTCGATGATAGTAGACAAGAAAACAAGATTTTTTTCAAGAGTTCATGAAACAAAATTGATCTTTTCTACAATTTGAGAAGATAAGACGATCATTGCCTGCAAGTTTATGAGATCTATATTGCATTGATCCGGCCAATTCCGAGGAGGACGACGATATTCGATCTTCCATTTGGCTTCGGATGGAATGTTAGTAAATTGCATTATTCTCTCGAACGATACCATTTTATTTTCGACGAAATAGCTCATATATGTAGCCAAGAACAACACTGAATTAAGCGATAATCCATACGATAGTGACAACCTGACATTTTCTACGTTGCTCGAAATAACCAAATTAGTCTAGAGAGAGAGTAAGGGAGGAGAGGGAGAGTTTGATACCTGGCTTTATAATCTACAAGGCAACAAGATCATGAACAAGGCCGAGGTATTTAGGACTAAGCTCCCTAGAAGTTCCAACCGAAAACTCGACCACTCGTTCGATCCGTGGTTATGAAAATCCATGCACAAATTGGCATTAACCCCTCGAACATTTTCTCGACAAAAGCTTTCCTTTCTCCCAAAAGCACGAATTGTCATAACGCCCGATATACTTTCTAAGAAGTGGTGAATAATGGGGGCCTCTGTGATTGAGTCAAGTCGAGTCAGTTCTCGAGCTGAAGCAAGATAGTAGCTCTGCTAATCAAACAAACATATCGTTAGAGTTCGATGTAACTCGAATTCTATTTGAACTAAACTAGCCGACCCATGTTAATAATTTTATTAAGGTTTTTATTTTTTTTATAAATTGATGTCATCCACAGCCTCAAAAATCGCAGTTGTATTTTGATCTTTGTAGTAGATTTATTCATCTATCTGTACTTTTTTCCCGAAAGAATTTTTCGATGTTAAATTTTGTGTCTCATGTGTTATTTTTGTTTCGTGCTCAATCGATGTCATTTGGCTGTAGTGAAATTGACTTCGTACCCGACTAAGAATTCTTCCCGAAGGAGTGGTATCAAAGACCGACATAGGTGCATGCAAAATGCTTCGAAGAATTTTCGCATAGAAACTCCGCTCGAGTCCAAAAATAGCAACAAAAGAGAATCTTAATCCAATCAGCGCGAACTAAAAGGTAGCGATTATTGCATAAATCGATATAAAGATCGAAGGATCAAAAGACGTAGCTCGATCTTTTGAAGTTTTATAAGCCAGCCAATAATCTCCAGCCATTATCAATCCTTGGCAGGTGAAGGATAAAATCAGTACCAATATTCGCCCCCCACCATCCAAAAGCCTCGATGCAATATCGTTTGTAAACCCGAAGACTAACCTTTCCGGTTTCTCTTTCCTCCTCTTTGATCAGCTTATAAGACCCTTCATTTGATTTTGCATGATCGACCGGATCGTTGAGGCCGTTTGATTCTTTTTCGATCGAAGGAGATAGCTTTCGTTTGATCGATTTATCGCCCAAAATCGTGGAGTTCTTTTCGAAGATTTCCATAGAGAATTCATGGGCTGCAACTAAAGCTCCAAAGTCCAATCCGGCATGCGATAATTGATCGTATTTCCCGGATTGCACGATCATCCCATCTCTCATGACCAAAATGAGATCGACATTGTGCAAGAAATCTACTTGATGTGTCACGAGGGCAACGGTCTTGTTCTTGAGCACTCCTCTTATGCATTCCTATAAAAATTCACTATAAAAAAATCAAGTTCTAGTTGATTTTTTCGAGTCTCAATCTTAAAAAAGGCGTAATGGTTTGAAAAATCCGAAGAATTATGTATGCACCTTGAATACTTTCGTTCCGGTATGAGCATCGACCGTGCTAAATATGTCGTCGAGAAAATAGATGTCACAATCTTGTATACGACTCAGGCTAGTTGTATCCTCTGCTTTTGGCCACCGCTTAGGTTGATGCCTCGCTCCCCGATCTCCGTCCGATCATCTCTAAATCCTTCTCTAGACAGCAAACCCAAATAGCTTCATTATATTTCTCTCGATCCATTGACATACCGAACAAAATATTCTCTTCTATCGTATCATTTAGTTCCAAAACTTAAATAAGGGATTTGGGCGAACCCCTAACAGATTTGTTATTGGGTTTACAGAACAAAATCTATTATACTTGGTAGGAAAGAAAACACTACTTATATATATTGCAAATATTACTTTCTGAAACAACGTGACATTGTACATCTATAACTTATTACCTGTATTTTCCTACAATTCATTGTGAATTATGATCGTTTTTTGCAAAATGTACGAGCACTAGGATTACCGGAGTCGTAAGTTGGTTCACGAAACTCTGTGTTATTTTCGCTCTAAAGAACCATAGAATTATGTTTGAGCGAAGAGAGTTTGAATACTAATAAAACAACGAAACTCGATATTAATCTTCTAACTCTTGTATGTTTCACTTCACATGAATTAGAAAAGTCAAATAATTACATAAATGGATGAATATTAATTTATTAAATAAAAATAAAGAGTAAATGAAAAAAACCAAGGGGCATAAAGGTTAAAATACTTTAATTATTTAGATTATCTATATTTNTAGATCAACGTCGATAATAAAAGTTTACAATAAAGAGTATTTTTATCTTATATTAACCTCAAACATCATGCTTAATGAACATGATTCCTTGTATTTTGAATTCTTCACAAATAACTAAAATACGAGCGAAAACAATTTAAAGATGGTTTTGATAATTCCCGTATAGTTTAAGGTTCTCAATGTAAATGTAAATTGGCCTTATTTTAAAATTAATTATAGACTAAATACTAAATAGGGGTGGCACTGAGTGGTCCCGTCCGATCTTGGGATGAATCACAATTTGAATTGTGAAATACAGTGCACTTCTAGTTTTTTCTTGTCTTGTCCCATATTTATTTAGGGGTGGGCAACCCGGGCCGGACCTTAAGGTTTGGCCCAAAACCTTAAGCTCCGGGCCGGGTACGGTTCGGGTACGGGTAGAAGTTTAGGTGTTCGGTTCAGGTAAACGGGTATTAAGTCCGGGTATCGAGTACTGTGGAAATACCCTATACCCGTTTAATACCTGTGGATAATACAAAACTGCTGAAAATCCATTTGTGGATTTGCCCTAACCCCGTAACCCGCTGCTTCTTGGACGCTGGTTCTTCGCCATTCGACGCCGCCTTCGACGTGCCCTTCGACGCCGCCCTTCAACGCTGCCGTCGGGAGATGGGGTCCGACTCCAGATATGTACTCTGATTCGCTCGATTTCATTGCTTGGATTGTCTGTGTAGAGAGGGAGAGCAAGAGATGAGAGATGAGAGATGAGAGAGAATAGAAAGTGTATTTAGAACATCTCTCTTTTGGTTCTCAGTAGAATCACCAACGAAAAATTCCAATTTTTAGCTTCATATTTTAAGGAATATACCTGAATTTGCTTTCTTTCTCTCTCCGCCTGTCTTTGGTCTTCTTCTGTTCATCCGCCATTGTTTTTGCTTCCAAAGATGAGTTCACAGACCTCGAGCTGTAAAGACAATGACTATTCTCTCAGTTCTTCTCCTTGTCATCCTTCAAACCCTTTCCCGAATATCAAATCAGGAGATCCTGAACCGGGGTTTGAGCATCTGAGGCCAACTCTAGCGCAGAGCCAGAAAGCTTGGTGTAAGATCGTGTTTAACCTAAGTAGGGGGGTGAATTAGGTTAATAGATATTTTGTAAGTTTAATATAAATTATTTGTTTCTCTCTTTAAAATTTATTTATCTATTAAATAACTAGGCACAAACAATAATTAAATAGTTTAAGGGAAAGAAGGATAACATTGAGATTGTTAACGCGGTTCGGCCAACCTTGCCAACGTCCGCGCTTCAAGGTTCCTTCTTGAAGATCTTTCCGCTCTACCTCGAGCTTTACTATGATTGACTTCCGGGTGTCAATCAAACCTTACAAATGACTCTTCTTTTTGAGAGGCGTCACCCCTTTACAATTACTCACAAATAATAACTTGAAGTTTTTCGAGAATGATTTGAAAAACTACTCTCTCGATCACAATGAGAATGATCTTATATGATTTACAATGAGGAGAGAGTAAGAGAAAAGCTAACTAGAAATTTTGGCAGAGTTTGGACATGTTTTTCTCTCTCGAAAATTGGCTGTATCTTTTGGCTTCTCGTCTTCAATTTATAGATTTCCGTCTGTCAGACTTCGGAGCTGTCGACATATCTTCGAGGGCTGTCGACATAGAGATAGCCGTTAAGACTCATAAGAAAGTAGCCGTTGAAGAATTTTCCTGTCGTTGGTCTTGACCGGTCGACATGTCTTCGGAGCTGTCGACATAACTTTAGTATTTCTAAGTTCTTCGGTCAACATCTACTCTTGGTGGTCGACATGGAAAACTCTCTCTTATTTGGCCGGTCGACATAAGTTCTTTAACTGTCGACATAACTTCAGTATCTCTAAGTTCTTCGGTCGACATCTACTCTTAGTGGTCGACATGGAAAACTCTCTGTTATTTGGCCGGTCGACATAAGTTCTTTAACTGTCGACATAACTTCAGATTTCTTCTTCCGTTGGAAACTTGAACGGTCGACAGATGTTCTTAACGGTCAACATACAATTTGTCTCTGGATTACAGACGGTCGACATAAGTTTTGTCCGGTCGACATACGATCCAATGTCTTGATCTTTAATTGTCTTCATCCGGTCGACATACTTGATAGACGGTCGACATATGATTCTTCTCTGGACTTTAAG
>QAOC01021360.1:209532-238787 GCA_003255005.1 Begonia fuchsioides
AGACATAAACTCGCTCAATTACTTAACATCTAACCTAAATATAATAAAAAAATATATTTTATTATAATATTTTAATATTTTTAAATATAAAATAAAACAGTGTTAAAACTAAAATCGCACCAAAATCGCTAATTGCATTTTCAGTTTAAAAAATCCAAAATCATGACTTTCGATTATGATTCTATTTTAAGATAACACAGGTCAGATCAGTTAGTGGCCACCCTAATGTCTGTTCATAGACTAAAGTAACAAAATTTAAAATACAGGGTTTGAATGGAAAATTTCGAGTAAACTTCTTCGATAAGTTTTCAAGGTTTTCGGTGCTACTTCAGGGTTTTAGCGGTTCCTCCTCTCTCATTCACGAACTTATGGCGGTGGGGTAAGCATCTGACTTCGCTTTCCTTATGTGGGGCGATTATTGTTTTGGTTATCTTTGAGCGGAAATTCTGGATCGTTGATTTAAGTAGCTGTGAGAGTTTTGATCTGTCTTCCTGTGCTTGCGATATTGATATTATTTTTTGGTTTCATAGTCGTCATCCTGAGGTGAAATGGGCTCAGAGGGAGGACAAGGTTTATATTACCATTTTGCTTCCGGATTCGAAAAATGCGAAGGTTGATGTTGAACCGGATGGCGTATTCACTTTCTCTGCCAGTGTCGGAGCGGAAGATCGCCTGTACGAGTTGAAATTGGAGCTGTTTGGTAAGATCAACGTCGAGGTAAAATGCTGTAGTTTTCATCCTTGAGGCCTTTGTGCTAATTGAATTCATTCCTTTCGTTCTAATTCGATTTTGTTTCTTTGGTCCGACTACTTGTCTGTTGTTAGAGATCAAATTTTAATTTTGTGTAGTGAAGAGACAAAAACAATAATGCCTAGGAAACTAATTGTTTTTATTGATAAATTATCATGTAAGAGTTAAATCCACCTTTTGCTGATTCTTTGTGATTTACAAACTCGTTTTGGGAAAGAGAACGGTCATCATTAAGCCATAAGTCTCCGGATAGAATTAAAATTTTTACAGTGCTTTAAATTACGCCAAACAAGAACAAATGCCAACTTTCGGTTAATCTTATGCCAGAGCTATAGTTAATTAAGCTCCACACTTTCAGTATTTGTAGTATGAAAAAAATTTGTCTATCCTCTAGGTTTCTTTGAACTTTTAAGTTGTTGACGGTTGTTATGTCAGTGCTTTTATAAGGTCAATATCAGATGATCAATTTCAGTTTGTAAGTTACTCATGGGGTTGCTGAGGTTTATTTTGTTTTATGCCGTAGGAAAGCCAAAATATTGTTGGGGCGCGTAGTATATTCTGTATATTGGAGAAGTCAGAGAAGGGATGGTGGAAGAAGCTATTGCGAATGGATGGTAAGCCACCACATTACATCAAAGTGGACTGGGACAAGTGGGTGGATGAGGATGATGATAAGGGTATGTAGAATTGTTTTCTTAGCCTTTTTTATCTGTTAGGATTGACAGATTCTTTATTCGCTTTTTGTTTTTGTGGAACTTGGTTGAATTCATTAATCGAGTGATGGTTTAATCAGGCCCTGACGACTTAGATTTCGGAGGGATGGACTTCTCAGTAAGCATTATTATCTAAAAGACCTTCCATTATTAACAATCACATCTCTATACCTTCCTTTACAATTTAATGCTATATTCTGTAGAAATTTGGTGGCATGGAAGGAATGGGTTCCTTGGGAGGCATGGGGGCAATGGGGGAGGGTATGGGCGGCTTGGGAGATGATCCCAACTTTGATGAGGAGGAGGACGGTATGCAAGCTTTAATACTAAAATCTATAAATGTGCAATACCTTGTCTACTCGAAAACTTAAAAATGACATTTCTAATCGTGTATCACATGTAAGTTTGTCTTTGTTAACAATCTATACGACTGTCGATTTGTCTCATTCAATACATTGTTTGTACCCGCGCTATACTTTTGCACCATCTAAAGAATTTCTGTCAATAGTCAAAATAGAATAGTGTTGTTGGAAAGAATTTCTTCCCGAACATTAAGCGGGTTTATGAATGCAACGTATTGACATACAAATCCAAGATATTGGTATTGGACTTATCAAACATCACAAATATCTATACAGACACCCTTTACTTGTAAGTCCTCAAGATTTGCTAGTAGTTTTTGTAAATTCTAACAATCATAAAGCTAATTTTTTTTTTAAATTTTAGATAGGAAAATGAGTTTTTCACCATTTGCCCTGGACTTTGGCTAAAATGCAACTGTTTTCTTTTGTTGAATGTTCTTGTAGATGAAGCGGCTAAACCATGAAGTACAAGACCAGGACAAGCGAGGAGGAGCCGAGAAGAGAGGAATGAACTTTGAAAGCGAGACGCACCTAGTGTTAAAAAAGATGATGGAGCTAAGAGGTATGTTTTTAGGATGTGGATACTAAAACATGTATAACTGGATCAGGTGCTGGACTTTGAGTTCTATGTTAATTATATTTATGATTCGTGCTGTTCCGCATCGGTTCCGAATCAGCCCTCAAAGTTTTGATTCTAGTTCTAGTTCTAGTTCTAGTTCTAGTTCTGGTTCTGGTTCAAAAGACATGGATAAAGAATTGAGATCAGGAACCAACCAATCCAGACTGAAATGGGTTTCACGTTTAGTTTTTGGTCAAGATTTTACAATTTTGTAAATGTGTCTTTTATGTATTTATAATTTTGTAAATATAGGCTTGCTTATCTTATGCTAGAACTCGAGCTTATCTTAGAGCGGATGGCCTTGCCCTATTTCATTCGATTCCTCCAATTTTAAAGCATTATGTCGATCATATGCTAGAGTTGCGCATGATTTTCTTTCGATATTTCATGTATTCCACTTGAATCTTAGTCCCATATGTTCATATATTTGTTTTAGATATTTCATTTATCATGAAATACGTGCGATATCAAATAAAAACTATATAAATGGTCGCATTTATGAATTAATGTTTATATTTAATTTTTATTTTTGAACTATAGATTCGTCTATTATCACATCGGAATAATGCTTGTATCAACCCTTGTCGTATCTAGGTTGACATATAGATTTCGGTACACGAGCAATGTTGAACTATTTTGAGAGCGTTTGCTTTTATAACGAAAACAAAGTGAATGCGACATCGTTTTCTCGACACCCCATGACCCGAGGGAGGTTTCAAGCCGAGAACCTTCTCTCCCATGATGCTTACTAAAGAAATAATACCTAATGTTGCACATCATTTTGTGCTTAATTGTCCCCTCTCCAATTCGGTAAGAAAATGTAAAGGCATTAAACGAGTCGAAAAAGAATTGTTCGATAACCAAGTTCATTGAGTTTTCTCGCTCGATAATCGAACTTTTGTCACAAAGTTTGGAACTAAGTTCATTGTGTTGAATAAGTCGATCATGTATCAGATGGACAACCGAACATCGATCAAACCCGGTCGATCGAGATGGGTCGAGACCACACATGTTATGATTGGTAAATAATAAATATAGGTGTTTTTAATTATCATGCACAAAAATAAGAGAATCCTTTATTAGAAAATGGCAAATTAAGACCGTCAATATTGAGATGCGTTGACTTTTCCCCGGCCGGAATCACATGGCTTGCCTTACAACTATCGACAAACCCTCCTCGCCGGTCTTCACCGATCCATCTTCCACACTATAAAGCCGCCGGCCAGGTTCTCTCTCTCTCCATCTCTCTCTCTATCTCTCTCTCCAAGACAATGGAGAACGATGTTGATGTACGGCAATCAATTGGCAGCTCTTCGGGAGAAAGTAGAGATGCAGAGAAAGATCAAGGGCTTCATGACAGGAAAGTTCCTTTCCCCAAACAACTGAAACGACGCGACTCTTTGGATTTCGAATCCGACTCCGTTTCCGGTGGCCACGGCCGCTCCGCCACCGGGGTTTCTCTCTCCTCTCCTCTCTCTCTCTCTCTCTTTCTCTCTCTCTCTCTCTCTGATCACTTTTTGTCTTTCTGTGATGCCATTGGAATGCTGTTTTGAAGGTGGTGGCATGGTCGGTGATACTTCATTTGGCGTTCCAAAGCATCGGAATTGTGTACGGAGACATCGGAACGTCGCCGTTGTACGTTTACGCCAGCACTTTTCCGAACGGGATCAAGCATAACGATGATATTCTGGGAGTTCTGTCTCTGATACTCTACACCATCACTTTGATCCCCCTGGTTAAGTACGTCTTGATCGTGTTAAGGGCCACCGATAACGGCGAGGGTACGTTCAATTCTTTCAAGCAGCCTCCGGAATGGCTTTATCATATATTATAATTCTCCGGCGACACTCCGGCGTTTCAGGCGGAACGTTTGCCCTCTACTCGTTGCTATGCCGGTACGCGAAAATCAGTTTGCTGCCCAGCGAGCAAGTGGAAGATCAAGAGGTGTCGAATTTCAAGCTAGAGGCCGAGAACAACCGTCTCCGGATGGCGTCGATGCTCAAGAAGAAGCTAGAGAGCAGCGCCGCGGCGAAGCTCGTCCTCTTGTTCTTAACTATGCTGGGGACGTCGATGGTGATCGGCGACGGGATCCTTACTCCTTCAATTTCTGGTTCGTCCTCTTTCATTTTTCATGCAACGTAGAAACTCTTTTTCACGTGCATAGATGTCGATTTCACGTAACATAAAGTTCGTGGAAAAATATGAGAATTTTTTTTTGAAAAATTTAATGTTTTTTATTGCAGTTTTGTCTGCGGTGGGAGGAATCAAAGAGGCCAAGTCTGATATGACACAAGGTATATGATAATATTTAAAAATAAAATTGAAATCGACACTGACAATTTTAGATTTTTGAAACCGGCGCCGGAACTCATGATTTCGATTACGTTTCAATTTTAACCAAGTTTTATTTTATATTTAAAAATAAAAATATTTTTTATTATATTTGTATTGATTTTAAGTAATTGGACAAGTTTTGATTTATATAAGATTTTATTAAGGTTTTGGTCGAGTTTTACTCGATTTTAAAACTTTTTGACTCACAGTCCAAGTTTCGATTTCACGGTTTTTTACTCTTAAAACTGACACTGGCTCATAAATCACGATTTTTTTAAAATTACAACAAAGACCGGATTAGAACCGACGATTCTAGTTCAGTTTACAGTTCCAGTCCGATTTTGCTCTCCTCTAACACTATTTATTATCGTAATTATTGTTTCTTAATTTAGCATTGTAAACATGGCTAATATTTATTGTTTGTATCATACAGATACGATCGTTTGGATATCAGCAGTGATCTTGGTTCTCCTGTTCGTGGTTCAGAGATTTGGAACAGACAAAGTTGGCTACACTTTTGCTCCCATAATTTTCCTATGGTTTGCCTTTATTGCAGCAATAGGCGTCTTCAACTTCTTCAAGTTCGATCCGTCGGTGATCAAAGCCGTGAATCCGAAATACATCGTCGATTACTTCCATAGAAACAAGAAGGATGCATGGATTTCGCTAGGCGGTGTCGTGCTTGCCACAACGGGTTCGGTCTTGTTTTCTCCGTTCTAGGGTTTCTTATTATCTTATTCGTTCATCGGGTTTCAGTCTCGTTTTCTCCTTTCTAGGGTTTCTTATTATCTTATTTGTTCATCGGGTTTTGGTCTCGTCGAGCAGGGACGGAGGCTTTGTTTGCCGATGTTGGTCACTTCACGGTTAAGTCAATTCAAATAAGCATGTGCTCGGTGACGTATCCGGCGCTCCTTTGTGCCTACATCGGACAGGCTGCTTTCCTTCGCAAGCACAACGATGAAGTTCTAGACACCTTCTTCAAGTCCATTCCCGGTTAGATCTGTAACTTACGTGTCAATCAATGACTAAAAATAGACTATAAACTTAAGAACATGATATTAATGAAATAATATGATCATATGACACGAAAGTTGAATCGGGTGCAGAGGCGGTGTATTGGCCGATGTTCGTGGTGGCTGTACTAGCGGCAATCATAGCAAGTCAAGCCATGATTTCCGGCACATTCTCGATAATTCTACAATCATTGGCTCTCGGGTGTTTCCCGAGAGTGAAAGTTGTGCACACGTCGGAGAAGTACGAGGGTCAAGTTTACATTCCCGAAATCAACTACTTTCTCATGCTTGCTTGTCTAGCCGTCACTTTGGGCTTCAAGGAGACCATAAAAATCGGCAACGCTTACGGTAAATATCAAATAACAACCTTTTTTTTAGAGGGTCGGATTGGATTTCTCGATCGGTGACTGAATTATAACGCGCAAAATGCAGGAATCGCTGTGGTTTTTGTGATGACATTAACATCCTTCTTCCTAGTACTCATAATGATCATGATTTGGAAGACGCATATCGCTCTCATCATCCTCTACGTCGTTGTGATTGGCGGGATTGAGCTCGTCTATCTAAGTTCCGTCCTCTACAAGTTTTCGGCCGGTGGATATTTTCCTCTTGCATTCGCATTGGTTCTAGTGACGATAATGTATGTATGGAACGACGTTTATCGAAGAAAATACAAATACGAGCTCGATCACAAGATATCTCCTCCCGAGATCAAGGACATTGTTCAAACCTCCAAATTGTCGAGAGTCGATGGCCTCGCCATATTCTACTCGGAGCTCGTTCAAGGAATCCCTCCGATTTTCAAGCACTACATCGACACCGTGCCGATCTTGCACTCGGTCCTTGTCTTCGTGTCGATAAAGGCATTGCCCATTCCAAAAGTACCCTCGGAAGAGCGTTTCTTGTTTCGTAGAGTGGAGCCAAAGCAGCTTAACGTGTTTCGATGTGTTGTCCGATACGGTTACACGGATTCTCGAGACGAAGCCGAACCATTTGAGGTCACGTTGGTAGAGAAGTTAAAGGAGTTCATTAGTAACGATTTTTGGTTAGCGAGAGCCCCTAGTAGAAGTTCGACAAAGGAAGCGGATGGAGAGAAGAAGTTGAGCGAAGAGATCGAGGAAGTGAACACGGCATGGAAAGGTGGAGTAGTGCATTTGATCGGAGAAAATGAGGTTGTGGCCGCCAAAGGATCCGGGATACCGAAGAAGATTCTCATCGACTATGCTTATACTTTCTTGAAGAGAAACCTAAGGCAAACCGAAGATTCACTCGATATTCCTCGTAAGCGCATGCTTAAAGTCGGCATGACTTACGAGCTTTAGGTTGGAAGAATATCGGAAACTAATAATCCCTTGTTTGTCGTCTATTTTTGTCGATGATGTTTTTTGGTTTAATGAAATGAAGCTTTTTTTTTCTGCTAAGATGGACTTTATATTATAGTAACGGTTCAATTCACGGTTTGGTTACGGTTTAGAGGTAAGAAGACATGAAAAACGATCCAAAATTTTCATTAAAAAACCTACCCTTACACTCAAAATTTCGTAGAATAGGATGATTTTTATTAGAATAACGTCAATGTGTCATGTTTTTCGATAATGAAATGAAGTATCAATTAGCGATCTAAAAAATTTGAAGTGTCTATTAAGAATCAGACGATCTATGCTAGGGGTAGGCAGGGGTTGGTTCAGATTAGTTTGATCTTGAAATAGAATCGGAATCGCAACTCACGGTTCTTGTTTCATTTCAATTTTTAACTCAGTTTTATTTTATATTTAAAAATTAAAATATAATAATAAAATATATTTTTATTATATTTATGTCGAGTATTAAGAAATTTGGCAGGTTTATAACCAATTTTAGATTTATATCGGATTTTATCAAGTTTTGCTTGATTTTAGATTTTTTGATCCACGGTCCTGATTCCAGTTTCACGGTTTTTTAAGATAGTTCGAGGGCTCTCAACCTCCCACCCATTTGATCACTTCTCCGATGATGATTTCTCTATCTTCGTCTACTTCTATTTAATACTTCACGACAATTCATTCATAAGTTTTCATAAAACTTAATAAAATATTTAAAACTTCTTTCTTCCTTCACTCACGGGTCGTCACTCGATTTCGTAAACATCCCGCTCCAAAGTAACTTCATCCATGTATCATGGCACGTGATGAAGACTAAATTCCTCATCTCGAGCTTCATCACCTACATCACAAAACTTAACTAATGAGCCTAAAACTCAGCAAGAAATCATATCACCTACATGCTTAAAATGCTCATGTCATGCTTAAAATCATGCTTCATTTTGTTCTTTATCTTGATTCTTAACTTGATACTTGATCTTGATCTTGACATAATAGACGGACACACGTAATGGAGAGAATGAAACCATATGGCTTTCCTCACAGGCAGCTAACAAAGCACTATATGGCCCTTTTAGAAAGGCAGCCAATTCAACTCCACTCCAGAGTTTTCTTAATTTTGATATTTACTTGTTTGACATTTTTCATGCATCGTATGAGAGGATTCTCAAGATAGGGTATTAGCACCATATGGCCTCTCTCGAGGCAGCTCTCCCCATATCCAATTCTCAACATACGGTTGTACGACATTTTGAAATCATGCTTGATAAAATACTTTCGTAACTTTTCTTGAAACATGATGCATGAATATGAATGCATGAACTTTACTTTTATCGTTCATTTCGTGCTTTACGTACTTAGGCGTTACTTATAAGATACAAACGAAATTCAATGTCAAACAACACCAATCAATCCCATATTATTGGGTCGGTGTACGGTGTGATGCACCCCAAATAGGTTTACACCAATCAAACCTTCAACATAGGGGTCAGTGCACAGTGTGATGTACCCCAAAATAGTAATTATATGTATACATTCACATTACTTATTAATCATATTTATTATGACTAAACTAGGCATACAATTCCTAATACACTCTTTGTGATGTAGGCCCCAAAGGGCAAAATGCAAGCAATGAGTTCTTACCTTATTTCCAAGCTGAATTCATATTCACTTTCCTTTAATTTTCTTGACTTGTCTTCAAGAACACCTTAAAAATCACAATTAACTAAAATAAGTACTCAATATTTTATTTCTGTTTTTCATCTAACTTTCGGGGCTCATAACTCTTACTATAATTATCCAAATTCCATGTAATTGGTATCAATCTCTTCCTTATTCTGTCTACTACATTTCATATGAAGCAGTTGTGGCCGACTTCGTAGCCGACAACCCACTAAAACATACATTTTCCAAAATTATTCAGTTTCATCTTATATTTTTTAAACCTTAAGTATTCACTTAAAATCTCTTGCATGCACGTCTATTTAACAATAATCCTACCATCTTGCTCTCCAATTTCATAAATTGAGCATAATAGCAGTAGAAATATGTACCTAAGCTTTAACTTTCACACCTCAAACTTCCAAGACACATCTCAAGCTTCTGAGACATGCCTTTGCACTAATTTGAGTACCAAACTCGAAAACTCACTCTCAAACACTCATAAAACTCACAAAATCTCACTTGGAGGTTGAGAGAACTCAGGAGAGAGAAGAGGGAGGTCGGGAAAATGGGTTAGCAACTGGGAGAAATGAGTTTTTCAAACAATTTCAGGCGTGGAAGACGAAGAATTTTCGGATATCATCAAGGAACGGTCGACACATTTAAACCAGGTGTCGACTGGCAGTTAAAACTTTCATAACTTTTGTTCTACAACCTAGATTTCTATGATTCAAACGTCATTCTTTTTCTTATTGAGTGTAGTTTAACTGTGTAAAATACATAAACTTCAAAATAAGAGCGTAAATGTATCAAATATACGAAACACCAAATATCATTCAAAAGTTCATATTTCCTTAGTCCAATTTTCATTCGTCAACTTCTAACGTGCATTACTTTTGTACCACAACTCCAATCGAGTTGTTCAACCTATCAATCTTCTCCTTTTGATGTATTCTATAATTTCTTAGAAGATTACTTTATCACTTAATGTAACATCCCGTTTTGAAAATCCTTAAAACATTTAGAGAATTTTTTTTTATACCTTATTTCTTTTAAGACTCATTACCAATGATAAAATCATCTTGGATTACAGCGGAAGACTGAAATACATGAACCCGTCTTTAATTGAATGACAATATAAAATCAAACATTTTTAGAAACACTCATAATTTACATTCAAAAGTTGTCAAATACAGTTATTACAAACCATACAAAATAGTTATTCAAAAACATGTTTCTTACAACCTATTTTATAAACTATACCATACGTTTAAACTTTGACTTCAAAGCACTTATTTACATTACATGAAAAACATGCCCACTGGTCATCTTCGCACTAACAACCAAATGCTCGCCATTGGCACCCTTCATCATCAGTGATTATCATTCTAAGCATCAAACTTCTCACCTACATTATAAAGTCCTTCTAATGAGCCTAAAGCTCAGTAAGACATGAAAACTATAAAATATATAACATGTCATGAACTTTTGTAAAACTATGAAATTTCATTTCGATTGTGACATTCATTCTTTTCTTTAGTTACTATAGCTATGAGATTATTGTGAGGCGGACTATGATGGGAAATTGAGAGGTTAACTATGACGTCCACGTGAGACAACCATCCTAAATCCCTCATCAACAACAAACTGTTACATGGATTCATGAATCTTCTTTTGTCATTTCTTTGTATCATGTTCTGTTGTCTATGAAAATCATGCATGATAAAATTGTTTTCGTTATTTTAAGTAAAACATGATGCATGATTCATGTACAATGCTTAACAAACAAAACATGCATTTATCATATCCTTGATTCTAACAAAACATGCATTTATCATATCCTTCATTTATCATATTCTCAAATGAATTGAGGTCGGTGTATTGTGCATTACACCCCAAGCAGTCTAGTATATCAAAGCATTAACAAACAATAATTTTAATCTTTATAATGTAGTCCAACTTAAGGGTGAATGTTATGCATCATAATCTTACCTTAGGTCCTTAGCTTCAATATAATCATTTGATCACTTAATCTTCACCACTTAGCAACACAATTCAAAGTCTTGAAAAAATATCATGTTTTGTAGTAACTTTAAACTACTGTAACTCGAGTTACACCAATCCAATAAATTCGATTCAGGTGGCATAATTTTCCTTAGGATGTCTAATATAAATCATTAGAACAGGTAGGATCCATTTGACGATCATAAATCATTGATAAATCTCAATTTGATAAATCTCAATTTTCCAAAACTGTTCCAAACTATAACTTTTCAAGTTACTGCTATAAAACGGAAACTTCAAAATTCTATATCTCGAGTTCTACTTATCCGAGTGAGACAAATTAGGTGTCTATTTAATCCTTAAGATGTCTACTTCAATTCAACAGAAGACGTCAAAATCATTTGAGACCTTTATACTTACGTTATATACCTAACCCTAAAACTGCTTATAATGGTCCAATTTTTGTATCACTTTGTATTAAATTTCACCAATATGCAAATTTTACCATTACGAACCTTACCCTCAGCTTAGAAATGATATTAGGGTAGAAGTGAATACCTTAGAGCAGAGAAACTCGCACCAAAACCTATTGGGTCGAAGGTTCTCTCCTTTCTTCCTTTTCTTGCTTCTTGAGTACACTAAACTCACTTTAAATGCACTAATTCTTCACAAACTCTTTAATCCACCAAAACATCTTCACTTGATCTTTCAAAGATAGAGAGAAATAGGGAGAAAAACTGAAGAATTTCGTGGCTAATTAACTTAAATATTTAAAGAAACTAAAGAAGGTGGAAGTGACACTAAATAACATGAGGTGTCACCATTAACTTAATTCAAATCCTTAGTTGCTCACTTATTAATCCAATCACAATTCAGCATATTCAACATTATCATTATCCAAAGTGAAAAAAATAAATAACATACATATACACTACACAACCATAATGTACAAAAAGTGTGGGTGTTACACTTAAGCTCATCTGTAGCATGATAAAACAAGAAAACTGAAACTACCCAGTTATCGATTTTCAACCCGGTGGTTGATACTAACTGTAAATTTCCAAAACCCATAACTTTCTCTACAAACTTCCAAATTGAGTAATTTTTGTTGTTATAGTTCCATTAACTAATTCACTTAATTTCATTAGAATGACTTAAACTTGTTTAAAGAATTTATCTCCTCGAAAATCAACTCTTGACGGTCAACATATGTTAACTTCTTTCATCATTTAACATTGATAAAACTTAAGGTACATGAAAAAAGTCGGGTGTTACATCAATACATTAATAACGTCTCTAAACTGCTATAAACTTCTCGTAACTTCTAAAAATTATTACAGACTATCTTTCTAATATTACAATATATTCTTATCATCTTACAAGATGCGCCCGCGATGACAATAGACGTTCATTCCACCGCCGAGACTGAAGAGGTCAACATTGACGGTGGTGGATTTCTTGGAGTTTTTGTGTAGATTAGTGGAGGAGGTTTGCATGTAGTAATCAACATCTTCTCCTTGAAGCACATGGAAGCCACCCTCCACATCGTTGTTGGTTGAGGTAATGTTGATCGGAGTTATGCGGCAAGGTCGAGAGAGGAGCCTACTTTGATTGGTTGATTGTTATATCAATAGTTTTCTTTTATTTAAATAATAGTTCAATTATTATGAAATTAAATATTTTCAATTTTAAAGGTATATAACAATTTATAATTTGAAATATTAGAATAATTATTACAATATCTTAAATTTTAAAAATAGTCAATAAATACTTTAATTTTATCATAATTACAACAGACATCTACTTATCATGTTTTTTTTACTAATAAATTATAATAAAAAATTATAAATTTATAAAAATTCTTGATTTTTATGAATTAAAATTAGCGAAAAATGTGATAATAAAATATTTATTTTAATTATAGTAAAATTCAAAGAATGCATTGACGATATTTAAATCTCAAAATATTCGTTACAACTGCTTTCATAGTTTATTGTCTAAATTATTATTTATCCTAGTTTTAATTGCAAAATTTAGTTCGGGACAATACACGAGTTTTATTTGGTCGAACACGAGTTTTATCGAATTGAGCTTGTCAAGAATCGTCAACAATATAATAAATTCCGATATTCTTCGAAAACTCATGTATTCAATCCTCGATCTTTCTACCAACCATGTTCTTGATTATTTTACAGGACAACACATAAACAACCATTGATGTACTACATAAATCTATTACATACAAACATAGTATGATACAATAAATTTGAATAAGAGACCCGGACCGGATAACAGCTGATTTGTTTGCCGGACGGCCACGGTTTCCGTCAGCTGCGATCATACACGGGAAATCTTAAGCCTGAAAACGACCAAGCTTGTTCTACAACAGTCGAACCTCCTCATGAACATTTGAACAACAAGAGTTTATTTCGAATAGAATCATATATAAGCAAGCGAATTTCGGTCTAGATCAGGCTGGGGCCGACCACGAGTAGGAGTCGGGGGCCTCTGAACGTTTAGCTCCTGAAGTACAAATGAAAAACCGAGAGCAAAACAACAGGTTAAAAACCAAGAACAATGCTCGTAATACTCAAGAAATGACACTACGGGTAGGGTTGGGTAAACTGAACCAACCCATTGGGTTAAACCGAAAACAAAGATTTGGGTGGAACAAGTTGTTTTATTTTATGTATTGCAAAAAGTTGAGTCGAGTTAAGCTTTATAATTTGGGTTGCAGGTCGAAATTCGTTTTTTTTTTCAGAACCCAATAGATCACCCGGTTCAAATTTATCATTTTTTTTAGATTGGATTGAAGTTAATTTGATATTTATTGGGTGTAAGTTTGTTAATAAGCCATGTATTTGTTAACTTAGTCATTTATTTTGGTAAATAATTGAATGCAAGAACGAAAATCAGATGATTATTGGGTGGATATTACTTTTACTGATAATGTATTTTGTTTTTCATTTTAAAAAAAATGTTGATGAACCAAACACAAAAGAATGACCCAAGCTGATTTTTTTTGTCGGAAATATTGACTGTGGGTTACGGGTCAATTTTGAGTGTCAACTCTCGAACCGAAAACCAATTGGATCGGTTTTGATCGGTTCAAAAAACGACCCAAACCACAGGTGCTATTACTATTTCTTCCTCCATTTAAACGAACCATGTTCTTATCGAAAAACCTTCAATATTCGAACTACGTACCTGCATCCATGTCGCCTCTGAGACACGGTCAGGCGACATCTCCGGCGACTGAAGAGGAGGAGGCAAAGGATGAATCAGTTTCGGAACGACAACCAGGCCCCTGCCAATGACCAATATTGCCCCTGCATTGTTTGCTGTCCCTGCACAGATCAAGAATGTAACTAAAGGCTGCATGCAACTAAGACAACATACTGAGATTTGATGACTCGATTACTTAGCTTACCACAATAGTTGGTTGCAGAGAAAAGTGTGATCAACTGTCCTTGAGCAAATCGTTCGAACCCGTCCATTACGCATTCGTGGGCCCTAATTATGAGCTGCAATTTGTTCTTCTTACAAAACTCCGTGACACGATCGGGCTGCATACAGTAACAATAGTCATATTTGTGAAGGGCTAACCGGAACTAGATAAAAAGGCATGTAAATTAGTACAATTAGACATGGATGGACAAAACTAATCCAAATTGATAGACCGACCCGGATCATAGCTTTTTGGTCAGGTTCTTGTCGATCTTAATCATGTATGGTCCAGGTTCTAGTCCCAAAATTTGATAACCAAAATATACTGGTCCGGCTCTGCTTTTTCCAAGGACTGGACCAGACGAGACAATGTTTACCACTAGTTAAAATTCTAATAATGTAGTGACTAGTTTCGATAAATATGTGTTTTGAAATTTTCTTATATTAAAATTAAAAATAATTATAATCTTGTGATTATTTTAATCTATTTTTTAGTTTGTTATTACACACTCTTACATTAATTGTTATGAATTTTTTATAATTTATTAGATTTAGCTAATTTTAAAATTGTTTTATTTTATTAGAAAAATCCAAGGCCGGACAAAGATCAAATGTTTTGTCTGAATTTAGTAACATTCAGTCTTGCTTCTGATCCTAAAATTTTAAGACCAAAATATATCGATCTGGTTTATTTTTTTCAAAAACCAGACCCGACAACATCCACCCTTACAACCAAAAGAAGAATCATACCCCGAAAGTGACAAGACCAGGTCCTCTAGCATTCGGCCTTAGACCCTCCACGCTATCGTTCTCTGTCGGATCGGACCTGCACATATCAGAGTCGTTAGATCAAATCCTAGTCAAAGACAACACAAAACGAAAGAGCAAGAGCGTACCAAAGAAGGTCCATGAGAACAATAGAGCCAGCATCCATAGTTATGGGCCTTTGAAGTTTCTCTATTTGCTCTATTGAGTGTATTGAGCGTCCAATCCCTCCATGCATGCAAATAATTTTCTTTTCAATAATAGCAGCCAGTGGAAGACAGTTGAATAGTTGATTAAACCGTGTCCACGCCCATATTCCATCATTTTCTCCCTACAAATCAAAACTTTAAAACCCGGCCTTATTTATACCGAGTATAATGAAGAACACTACTATACCATTCGCTCAATGCACTCGAGACGAAAGCCAAACAGAGCATTTATATCAGCGGCCTCATGGTTACCCCTTATTAGATGAACACTCTCCGGATACTTGATCTACAAACCAACTCAAGAGAACATATTTAGAATACGAAGAAAAATCTATAATTTGGTTGTAATTATTACGAAAATCTCGCCTTTAGAGCAAGGAGCAAGGTTATTGTCTCTAAGCTGTGCTGCCCTCGATCGACATAATCTCCCAAGAACAAATAGTCAATATACCTGAAGAGTAGCGCTAGTCATAAAATAAAGATAAGCAATGCCCGACTAGTCAGAACAATAATTCTACAATATAAAAAGAAGGAATCACATTGTCAAATCAAAATTGCAAGGACTAAGGTAAAAAAAGTTATAGCTTCAACGCAAGAACTTGAAACATTGTCAACTCGTGGGAGAGAATGTTGATCGACCATCACCATAGAAAATGATAGAATTCTAGAGGACTGTTCTAAATATTTATAGCCCTCAAAACATATCATTTGCAAGAGGATCAATATCAATAAACATAAGGTCGATCCTTTCAAACAATTCCAACTATGGCCCTCTATCATCAAATGTTCACATATTTCCTTCCAAGTAATAACCTTACAAGAATGAGTACCATAACAACACCTAACATTTTGTTCAAAGATACTATATAAGTGTTGAAAATCGACAATGGAACAAACAAAGAAAACTGAGTAAATGAATTTCAAGGAAAAGAACATATGAATGTCAACTTCTAAGTCCTTCAAATTTACGATATTTGCAAAACAAGCAACAATCACACATGAGACACAAGAATAAGACAAATTATGGGATGTAGTGATGTAGTGACCTTCTACAACATAGCTTTTACCCGGTGAAGACAATGGGATATTGGATCATTGGTCCAATACTCGGCATTCAGTCCATATTATGAGCACATAGAATTCTAGCAAAGCTAGACCATATTTGTTGACAATTAGAAGAAATCACAAATCTTTTGAAACTTACGTGATATCTCCTGCTGTAGAAGGAAATCCATATTCATCAAAAAGCCGCATTAAGTCACCAAACTGTCCATGTAGATCACCAAATACTTTAACAGGGGCTTTCAGCTGAAGAACAGTTGGCTCGTTCATAAAGATCTGTTCAGCAGCATAACAAAGCTCTCCAACTTCATAAGAATCTAGGAAAAACCTCCTAATAGTGGGGGCTTTCCAGTTACGTGGTCTAAGTAGTGTGGAAATAATCTGAAATCAAACACATGGTAAGCAAAAAACTCTTAAAAGTTAATTTGACTGTAAAAGGAAGCACAAAATCTAGATAAACGCATGCCTTCTTATGTAATCCTTCAGGAGATTTTTGCCTGACAAACTTTTTGGTAGGATTAGACCAGTCATTATTCGATGGAATCATCCTTCTGCTCTCATTTTCGAACTGATCCAACGATAATTGTCTCACCATCCCTCCAAGATACCCCACGGCTTCTTTTGCAACAACCACCTGTCGAGGTAGCAACCAAGAAGATTGTTTTGCAACATAAAATTTCAAAGAGTAATGGTAAGTTTATCATCTTAGCATATCTCGTAACTTATATTCTGACGTATCGAGTTTTGATCGGTTCAATTCAAGTATTTTTAATGTATTATAGTTAAAATAATTATTTATAATATTTATTGCACCAATACTTGTCACGTCAAAAGATAAGTTAAAAAGATATACTAAAAGAGTAAGTCTAACATTACCTAATTTTAAAACTAATAATGAATGAATACTCATTGGCAAATGATGAAAAGGACTTACAGCTTTAGGATGCAGGCGAACATCAACCTCTATACCACTACCTTCTGCAATCGGTTCTGCCTGTTGAGAGCTTTCGTCTGATGTAGATGTCGCTTCGGCAGAAGTAGGAGACGTTACTTTCATTGCATGCCAGACAGCATTAGCTGCTTCAGCTTCAGCAGCAGAAGCCTCCCTAAGTTTCTCCATTGAGCTTTTATCCATGCTGAAGATAGAGACACAGCTAAATCCTGATAGATAGGATGTATGAACCTATACATGCAGAATACCTCATGCCACCAGATGAAGAAATGTCTGTTCCACTCTCTGAAGATGGTGATGTTATGAAGGAAGTCATATTGGATTGATCTAGTTTCGGATTAGTTATATGTGCGGCACTCTCTGATTGCAATACAGGAGAATTAATTTCCGATTGAAATGATGAATTTTCTGCCACCAGAAAATCTTCTAAAGGCACGCCTGTAGAAAAAAAAAACCTTCTATGATATTTCGAAACAAACAATTGAACAAGTTGAATGAAAGGCACATTTTGGATCTTTTTTCCAACAACTTAATAGTGGTTTTAACATCCAGAGTTAAATCTCATCAACACATTTAGCTATGTCAAAAGTAACTTAAGAATCTAGATAATGTAATCACCAGTTGAAAGCAAGAACCATTCTTAGATACTTTACCTCCTTTGAGACCACCATAGACATAAATTCGGACACCAACAGATGCAGCTGCATGTCGACAGCGTCGCGTAAGCTCCAAAGATGGATCAGAATCATTGTTTCTTCTACTTGTCCTTGACGAAGTGAATAATCCATTTCTATCCAACCAAACTCCAGCAGCAGTATCCAATACTAAAAATCCATTACAAAATTACGTAAAAAAATGTTACCAACATCAATGTTGTAATGAAGATAACACTAAGATCACCTGCGACACTTGCTTCACCTTCTACTGCACGTCCACCACGAAGAGCACCTCCAGTGACATGCAATCGAGCTCCTACAAATACCTGATGATCAACAAGTTAATTCTAGAATACTCAACCACAAAGATAGAACTTAGTTATGAGACCTTTCTTTACACAATGAAATGTGAATATTTTAACGATATTTCAATTATTCATTTGTAGATGATCGTGAATAAAAAGAGTATTCAATGCGTCGTTTACGACCATATCGCATCAATTTATATTCTGAATTTATTTAAGGTGAAACATACGTGGAGAGCCAAACATCGGAATATGAGACTTATGAAACATTCTAAATTTACTGAGAATCCAAACCTAGAGAATTGTTTAGCATTCTTAACAGTATGAAGTAGTAGTTGACATCTCAAACTTTTCCAAATAGGGTGAATCATAAAAATTGAATATCATTTGCTTTTTCAAATAGAACCAAGAAGAAGCCAATTTCTTACTCGTGCCTGAAGAAGAAACCTAATACGTTTGAGATTTGATCCATGGATCAAAACCCTGGAAGACTTTAGTTTTCTTTATTTAATTTAAGTGTTTCATTTTATGGTTGTTTAGAGTCACGACAAGGAGTGTCCTAGTTTAAGTAGGAGTCTTTTAAGAAGGAAAATGAAATATTATATCATATGTAATTTAACAAATATGTTTGGTTCATTTCTATTTAAATCAATGAGAATTTCTAATTTGAATAAAGAATAAATGGTAGGAGAGAAGGAATGAGTCAATTAAACCATTTGGAACAAAGATGAATGAGAAAAACTCGAATATCGACTAAATCAATGTACTTTGAATGTTTATAAATATATAAAAGTATGATAGTGTGTGTTTTTGTAGTAAATTTGACATCAATTGTGGCAATTATCACAGTCCTCGTAAATTGAGAACAATAATATTTATTTTCGTAACAAAGTCTATTGAAGCCCACCTTAAATTTTTTCCGAAGACAATTGATCCTTCTCAGTCACTAATTAATAGAGCTTTTAGTCGCTTTTGTTTTATTCTTGGCAAGCAAATACTAACAATTTGCTTGGCTGTTGGTAAGTAACTCTTTATGATAGTTTGATAAGTAATAACTTTATTGCAATTTATTCATTTCTTTTGTGAATTTAATTCATCGTGGCAGAGTTCTTTATCGAACTATATAATTTTAAGTTAACAAGTTGGAAAGCTTATTTGTTTAAAGATAGCCTTAGAGTTAAAATGATTTTTAACAACGCAATGACCAACTTGAACACATACGGCCTAATCTCAGCTGTCCCTACGACAAATTTTCCCACGAATTTTTAGGGTTATTTCATCATCTTCTCCAAGAGAATTTGTCAACAAATCATGTTGAAATTCATCCATTAGAGTAGTTTTCGAGTCGAAAGTTTGCAAATTTAAAATCAAGGACATTCCCAAAGCTTCTAAACCCTAATTAGCATGTCTCATGTAAGTATGTTGGAGGTTGTCTACTCGCATGGAATAATAAAACAAAGGACGGAGCGACTAAAATCAACGATAGTAAATGCACATGGTAAATTGAACGTTAAATATCTATGATTCACGTTGAAAGGTAGCGTTACAAAAATAATCGCAAGATTCAAGTGATCGAAAATAAGATCGTGATATCACTGTAATTACTAGATGAAATGTTACATTACATTTCAAATGTAACAAGGATAGATCTACTATATTTGAACTTGTGCAAAGTAAGGGTGGACATAGGCCGGTCTGACCCGATTTTATTCCGAAATAGGATTGGAATCAGAGCTCATGATTCTGGATTTTTAGAACTAAAAAAATTAAAATATACCAATAAAATATTTTTTTTATTATATTTGAGTTGAATTATAAGTAATTTGACATATTTTAGAATTTATATCGGATTTTGTTACAGTTTGACTCAAGTTTTACTCGATTTCATAATTTTTTTTATTTACGGTCCTAATTCTGGTTTCATAGTTTTTTACTCTAAAAAATCAGCACTGACCCATAAATCACAGTTATTTAAAATTAGAACCAAGACCGGATTAAAACTAGCAGTTCTAGTTCGGTTAACAATTCTCGTCTGATTTTGCTCACCCCTAGTGCAAAGGTTAAGACCGGTTTTTATTTCATACATGTACAAAGGTATTTGTATACTAATTATGCATAAATGCACATGTATTGTGATACTTTCAAATTAATTAAAAAAAAAAGACCTTGCTTTCCTTTAGTTTCTCTCTTTTGTTCAAAGTAGATTTGACAATTTTGATAAACAAGTTACTTACCGCAGCATGTTCATACCTAGGTGAAGGAGATTCACCAGGCGCCAGAGTCCACTCCCACTGACCATTTCGATGCATGAGCAGCCCATAAGCATCTGCCAGAGGCTGGAGAAGCATAAAGCAAATAACAAGCTTAAAAGAAACTTGACATGAAAAATCAAAAGAAACTTGACATGAAAAATCAACAGAGTATATAAACAACCAATTATATATCATTGCCAAAATTTCTCATATTTACTCTTCATATAGTGATTCTTAACAATTTGTTACGACCCTCTCCTACTCTCGCACTTTACACGGGTCTTCTTCCGGTCAGCTTCTTCTCCTGGTCAGAACCCTTGGACTGAGAGAAATCATAACAGAGAGTGGTCCATAATACTTGGCAACAAAGTTCGGTCTCCAATTTCACTATAGTTGCATCTATACCATCGGGATACAAGTTTTTTAACCAAAGATTTTACCCGATGACTCTAATCGGAGGAGATAGCTAACTGGGAGAAAGCCTGAGTGAAGCGCCCTCGAGTGAAGCGTCCTCGAGTGAAGCGCTCTGAGCGAAGTGTGAGAGTGGGGGAGGGTCGTAACACAATTCAATGTCATGTTAGATCTCAAATGAAAAGAACATACTGTGCCAGATGCCTCTCGTCCCCCGCAAAGCAGAAACATGCCATCTGATCGTGCACTAGCTGTCGCATACCTGCAAAATAAAAAAAATGTTAAAACAGTTTATTTTCAAAGTAAAAAAATGAAAAAGCTATATCGTGAATATTATAGTCTTGAAACAAAATAACACTAACTCACATTCTAGCAGAAGGTATATCACCTTCAGGGTTCAGCCTCTGCCATGCATATGGTTTCTGAGCTGTGTCCAACGCCCAAGCATCAGATAGAGCTCTTTTTCCTAATACAGAATACAATTCTTAGCATTTTATTATGACATAAAAATGCAGTTTATTTTCCAGTTGAAAGAGGGTTTTCCTTTATGTTTAATCTCTCTCTTTTAAGTTACTAAACACGATTCCAGGATGATACAATAGACTAAACTATTGGCTAATGAAGGCCCACTTTCTTACCATCATTGCCACTGACAGTGACTAAGTATCTTTGAGCGACCAAATCCATCACATGTCCATAGCGAGGCCCGGGTCCCTGGCCTTGCACTACCACTCTGCAGAAGAATTTTAAAAAGCTAAAAAAGGATCTTCATTAAGTAATCCTACAATTTAATCCAACTGCAATCACCTGTGCCACTTAAACTTGTCATTGGCCAAGTCAAGAACGTGTAAATCGTCTGATAAAAGGCCAGCAGGACCTATGCCACCCTAGAAAATTTAAAGGAAGTATCAAATTGGAAGTCCAAAATCCAAAACTTAGCACTCATTCCTATCAGCTGACCTGAAAAACAACCATAGTGCCAACTGCAGCGGCAACGTGTGCAGCTCTAGGAGATGGTGGCTCACCAGCAGGTCTTATTCTAAAAAAAAAACCAATCACCAAAAATCAAGAGTTTTGATAATGGAAACAAAGAAATTTGAAAAAAAACGCTAGACAAATCCGTTCACCTGGTCCATTTCCTGGTGAGAATGTCGTATGAGTGTACAGAGTTTTCCACACCCGCCAGTCCTATGCGAATACAACGAACATTTAAGCAACATCAGATTAAACCGAACATAATTCTTCGAATACTAAGGTATGAAATGTTTTGGTTTCTTAATTTGGGCAAAAAAAAACAGAGTGAAGACAATTGCAGTAAACCAACTGACTATAATAATTGAGCAATATGTAACGCACACAGACGGAGAAATTAAGTAAAAAAAAACATAATCCAGGACAAGTACAGAAGAAATAAATCGAAAAATAAAAAGCAAGAAGGTCAAGGGAAAAGGTAACTGATCCCGGGAGAAGAAGGGGAATTCCCGCCCTCGATAGCAGTGGCGCCACCAAAAAGAATGAGACGAGGGCCGTGGGACTTAGTGGCAGCGACGGCGGTGAGAGAGTGGGCACAGCGAGGACCGGGAGCATCTTCGTCGGAGTCCCAATACGTCTCGAGGGTCCGGTAAGTCGGAGCAGGGTAGAGCCACGGCTTGGACGCCATTTCAAACTCGAAATCAAGAGAGAAAAATCAGACGGGCCTCAACAAATCCGACTTAGGACAGAAACTCCGCCGCCTCTGGTGTGAAAATGAAGAACAGGGAGGTCAGAAAAATGGAACCTTGGAGAGTGGAAGACAAAGATAAACTGGAATTGGAAATGGGCAAACTGTTGGGTCCCAGTCTCCTACTCCAGACCCCTGACTCATTCTACACACTACTCCTCCCATCTACAGTCACACCCATGCATCTAAAATCCGACCCGCAGAAATTAGGCTCTCGGTTTTGAATTTTCTAAAGAATCATCAAAAAAGTTTATAAATTTTGATCGCGCTTTTAGATTTTTGACTAAATTAAGCTCAGGGTTCTGGTTGACTTCGATATGTAGTGAAATTTGAATCGAAACTAGCTCGAGCCAAGGGTTCAGGCCGGTTCCACCTACTCCGACAATCTAAGTTTAGAAATAGAGCATCATCTCCGACAAGAACAACCTATGTGAAACGCGAGAAAAAAGATGATCTTTTTCCACACATTGGTAGAAAATTAAACACAGAAAAGGGGAGAATTTGACGTGTTTGAAAATCTCAAGGGAGGACTAGATGATCGTCAACGTTGGGGAATGGGTCTTGGCTGGAATATATAAGCGTAAAAGTCAAACTGAGGATGGCCGATTGACCAAATCTTAATTTAGAAGAGCATAAACTACGATCAAGGACATGGATTAGAGGCTAACCCAGAATCTATCTTGTTGATTTGGGGTTCGATCCCTTCGATATCCGCCGAGAAAATAGAATCGAGATTGTGTGTCAAGAAAGTTTTCAAATCGAGTAAAATCAAACTCAAACTCTAATAAAATCCTATATAAATCATAAAATTGATGGTAAATTCGTTTAATTACTTAAAATCTGACTCAAATACAACAAAAAATATTTTTTAAATTTTTTAAATTTTTTAAATATAAAATAAAAATTGGGTTAAAACTGGAAAGAAACCGGAACCGTTGGTTCCAGTGCCGGTTCTAAAAATCTAGAACCGTGAGTTTCAATTCAGGTTTAAAATAAAATCGGCTCGTGCCTACACATACTTTATGGGCCAGCTTATAGCAGATTTGGCATCTTGGTTTAGATGGCCCGTTTGGTTTGGGCTGACGTCATGTTGAGCCATTTTGTGGGCCAGCAGAAGGCTGGTAAGCCTTCCTTGAATACTCGAAACCAATAGAGGATCGCCCGTGCCCGTATCGGTGGCTATCCGGGTGGCCTACGAACAACAAAGCATGATCGATCTGCAAACCGACTATTTTAAATTTACTATTTTATCATCATAAATTTTTATATATATTTTTTAATTTTTCAATATTAATTAATTTCAGTTCGACTTGATTTTTCAATTATTTTTATTTAAAATTGAAAACTCAACCGAAAGTGTCAAAGGTGTTAGCTTTGATTGCATGATATCGATCGGATTTAATAGGAGATAAATTAGTAACACATTAAGATGTAAACTTAGAATGCATTTTTTTTTGTAAATTAATAGAAAAGTATAGTTAGGGGCGACGTAAACCAGACTATAACTGTCAGTTTTAATTCAGTTTTGTCTTAATTTTTAAAAAGCTATGATTTATGAGTCAGTGTCAGTCTATAGGAGTACAAAACCATGAAACTAGAACTATGACTGTGGTAAAAAAAAAGTTATAAAATCGAGTAAAACTTGACTCAAATCTTAATAAAATTAATATAAATCATAAAATTAGTTGTAAATTCGTTTAATTACTTAAAATCTAATTCAAATATAATAAAAATATATATTTTATTATTATATTTTAATTTTTTAAATATAAAAATTAAAACAAAATCAAATTTATTAATTCTAATACCAATTCTGGAAATCAACACCCACTGAGTACATTGTTTCTAGACAAGGAAGATATTTTAACGCGTGTACGGACTTAGTTCAATTGATTCATGAATGACAAATTTAGAACGAGAGTTAAGGTTCAACCTGGTGGTCGCAGTGTGAGAGTTTAATCATCTAATGTAAGGTTGGTCCTTGTGGACGACAAGTAGACCTGTCATTTCTAAACCACAGAATCAAAGTAATTTATAATTTTGTATGTTGTCGGGTTGGGTTGCGGGGTCTGGGATGATTTCGCCTTTTTTAGAAGATATTTTTACAATCTCCTTCATCTGAGACCGTTGTGCCACGTGTACGGCTTAGGACGATCCAAACCCCACGGTCAAATCATGGAGATTTCAAACACCATATCCGATAAGGTAATTGATTCTCCTCATCCTGATAACCCCCTGGGGTCCATGGTTCTCACGTGATCGGCCCATCTCGAACAGGCACACGGTCCGTCCATCTGGATCTCATGACACGTGTCGAGATCTAAACACATTGACGTCTCCGAGTTCAGCTGAAAAGCTGCTGCCGAAGGGGAGGGGCGGGTCTCACGTTGAACGCGGAATGCCACGGCCGGCGATGATAGAGGGGCCCCGCCGTGTCGGACTGGCACAATACGGCAATGCACGTGACGGTTGACGGAGCCTACCGGAACCAGAGAATGAGAATATCATAAAATAATTGAATAATTATTATTAAAATAAAATTTAATAATTAATAATACGATCATGTTTTCCAACCCTCTCCTCTGGTAGAATTGGTGGTCTGGTTGGGTTTTGTTTAAAACCGGACCGAAGTCGGTTTGGTTTAGATTTAAAAAACCAAAATCAAATTGACTAGACTTTGGTTTTTGATTCGGTATAGAAATTCGATGGTTTTTTATTCGGTTTGGTTTATTTAATTTTAGGATATTTATCCAATAAGGATTTTTAGGATATTATAATATTATAATATTTATATTTTATTTCTTGGGTTTTTTTTAATTTTTTAATTTTGTAAAGTTTTATACTTTTATGTATTCAAAGTTGAGTTTTTTTATTTTTAGGTTTACTTTTAATTTTATATTACTTTAAAATTTTAGTCTTTTAATTTTTTTAATATTAACTTGGTTTCACTCGGTTTTTTTGTTATTTTTATCTAAAATGGAAAAGCGAACCAAATGTTTCGGTTTTATTCGGTGTGATGCAAATTTCGGTTTTAATTTTAATAAAACCAACCACACCTATTGTTCTGTTTGGTTTCTAGATTTAAACCGGACCAATTTCCACCTTTACTCACCTGCTGTCTTTTAATTTTATTATTATTTCCAGGGAGACAAATCAGAAGCAGATCAGCGTCTGCAATATAGCTCAAAAAAACTCCATTAATGGCGGCAATGCGTAGACAGACATGGACGACCCAGCTTGGCGTTGAAGAAAGTTGGAAGACAAGTCTTTTTCTGCCCTTCTTCTTCTTCTTACTGCTCAGGGGACAGTACTTTACAAACGAGGGTCTATCTGTTTAGCAACTTTAATCTTATCTCCCCTATATAAACCCTCCCCCGCTCTTCTCCTTCCTCAGGCCACTCAAACTCTTCTTCTTTCTCTCACTACAATCTCATCTATCTTCTCCAATGGCGGTGAGCTCGTTCTCTGCGAGGGGCACTAAGGTCAGGTCGCTGCAGCAGTGTTCGAAGCATTTGAGAGAACAAAGGGCGAGGCTTTATATCATATGGAGGTGTGCTGTGATTCTACTCTGCTGGCATGACTGAGCTCGAGATTTTCTGCTCAGTTTCATCCATTTTTGTTTCTGGGTAGTGAAAATTCAGACTTTCGCCGGCTGATTTTCGACTACATTTTTGCTGTATATGTTCAGCGTAGGCTTCTGATGTAGCTTCAGTCTAGTTGATGATGAATTTCAGTGTAAATTACTTTTTGCTGATATAGAAATTTAGCTGAATCTCATCGAATTCAGAAATTTAGCTGAATCTCATCGAATTCTTCTCTGTCTGAGCTTTTTGAAATTTGGTGTTCTGGGTTCGTGATTTGGGCAAAAGGAACCGAGCTTGATGAAAGTGGCGGCCGGTTCTGATAGCTTGATGAAGCCGGTGAGTTTCATAATGATGCAGCCATGGTTGTTTACGAATCTCCGATGCTCCTCGTAGTTCAGCCCACGCAACTCCTCGTCGGACTCGGATTCCTCGCTGCGGCGTCCATCGGGATCGAGAAAGGCCGGCTGGCTTCTAGACTCACCACCACGACCAAATTTATGGGGAAAACTGGATGAAATTCCATTGGCCCTAGAGGTTTGCCGATGGGCCGCGTCTTCCGGCGAATGATGAGAGTAGTGGCGGTGTCCGTAGCGGTCATAGGTTGGGCTATGACGGCGGTTGTATCAGGAGTTTCTTTGGGTAGAGAAAAATTCTCTCTTGATAGAACTGGTATCTGAATCTGTTAGAGAGAATTTTTGGGTGAATATGTTTTTTTTTTGCTATTTTTTAAATAATTTTTTAATTAACTAAACAAAAAACCCATCTAAACATAATTGCAAGATTTGGGTCGGTCTTTGATTTCGAGTTCGAGATAGTCATCGACTCTTACCCGACACTTGTATTGCACTCCTACAATCCCGGGAATCAAACCCGCATCTTCTCCTTGGCAAAGCGAAATTTTACCATCTTGGTTTTCATTCAATAGACGAAATGAAAGAAACCAAATGGGTGGATACTGATCTGTTAAAAAATTGACTCAATGTTCATTCTACTTGTTTCTCTATTCTTGCACCCTAAACATATCCCTTTATTTAAGAATTCAAGCATTGGCAAAGAAAAGGAACCTTTAATTCAGTACTCTAGTTCAAATGCCTACCGATATAGTCAATTCGACATAGATTTTGAATAGCTTATACATCTCGAGTAATCGAGGACGAGATAATAATGGAGGTCATGCCACCAGAGAATGATGGGGGTTTTGGAGATAACGATGTCTTCGAGGACGAGATGTGATTTCTTTTCAAGGACGTCTCTCAAGTTTAAGCGAGACTTAAGCTTGATCATCATCCGATATTGAGATGGCCTAGAAAGAGTCTTTGTAGAAAATGTTACTACTGATATTTTTAATAGGTTTTACAGAGTTCGACCGTACACCAAAGTTTCTTTGAAGATGGGCATTGCCAGAATTTAGTGTTCTGAATTTGCTTTGAGATGGATCGAGTATCACGATAGATCTATCGTAGTGGAATTCATGTCAAGATATGTTACAATTTGATGACCCAAATTCTAAGTTGGTCAAATTGACTCATATATTCAATATTAAGATTTTAAATTTACTGTCTATAAATTGATGTTCAGTCTCAAAATTCATTGTAGCTTAATTTGCTTATTATTGAATTTTTTCAATTGTCCGTAATTTTTTCAGTATAGAGTTTTCTAAGTAAATCTTAGTGTCCTGTGTTTTTCTATTATTGTTGCTCGACTTTTAACATTACTTATCAAATCAACGCCTCCTTCTCAATATTCTCCTTCTCCTAAAAGCTTGAAAAGTATTGATAGAGAGAGAGAGCAAGTGTCACATGAGAATCAGTCCAAACTTTATCCTAAAAAGACAAAATTCATCGTTCCTAGGACCCTCATACCCCGGGCCGACAGCATATGAGGAGTAAATCATGGTAATTCAGCGGCCCAGAGATAGAAGGTCCTACATGTCATCTACAAGAGCAACCTCACATTGAAAGATTAAACTCTCACACTATGACCACAAGGCTTCGAACCGTGGCTCCTTATCTCAAATCTATCATCTCTGGACCAACTGAACTATGTCTGTGCAGACATAATCAGTCCAAACCTTGTACAATAGAAATGAACGTTAAAGGTCACTATTTTTTTCGACTGACGTCACCCTACCAAAAGCATACGATAGAGAGATACTCTTTTCTGAAAGCGATATTGGAATCATAATATATTCTGAGAAATACCACTCGATTCTAACTATAGAAGAACATTGAACGCAGTAAGTCATGGTCGGTCGTGTAAATGCGAACAAAAGCCAAAACTACTGCATAGATACGGCAAAGAAACCAAGAGATTAATACAACTTCATTATCGACCGATGTCGTTATTAGAGGAGCATTATCCTAGGTTTATTTTAATAAGATAATTCTAGGTTTATTTTTTTAACATACCCTTTTAACATATTTTCTACTTATCAATCTGTGATTGATGAAATAAATATTATAAATAATTATTTTAATTCTAATATATTAAATTTGTCTGATATATCTTGCACCATTTACATATCTGTAAAATCCATCAGTTTGATACATACAAAGATTACGAGTTGAGATACGAATAAAGGACATATTGTCGTATGTTCGGAAACTCACCGTCCTCGTCTCTGTCGATCATGGAAAAGGCTTCCCGAAAATCAGCCACTTGTACATATGTCGATATTCCAGCCGACATGGCCGCCTTCGATCTTCCAAATGCTGCACCGAACAAGAGGACTAGAGGCTGGATTGCCACGAGAGAGATCCGAGGAATGGTTGAAGATCTGCGCTTGATCTTCAACCTTGGACTTCATTTTCCATTAACATGTTCATTGAACCTAGTGATTGAGCCGAGTTGCGTTGGACCGGGAATTCACAGTTTAACTCACTCTTTCAATTAGGGGTTGGCACGAGCGAGTTCGGGCCAGTTATATCTAAAAATAGAACCAGAACCGAAACTCACAGTCCAGATTTTGAAACTTGAAAAGAAACCAACGATTCTGGAGCGGTTCCAATTTTAAACCATTTTAGTTTATATTTTTAAAAAAATTAAATATACCAATAAAATATATTTTTTATTAT
>QAOC01021414.1:0-50048 GCA_003255005.1 Begonia fuchsioides
AATTCTCATTTATCCTTAATGTAATCATGTGAATAACCACAATCACTCTAAACAACGAAATATAAAATAATACCTCTTGATTCATAAAAAAATACCTCTCACTCTTCTGTATAAAAAAGGCTGATGATCAGTCATTCTCCAATATTTCTAGATGGTTCATGGGGTAAAAATACCTTTGTGCCAAATTTATCTATTAAGTTTTACCATTACAAGCTCATTTAATTCCTAAAATACCTTAATCATTATTATTTTAATCATAATTAGCTTAACTAATTAATTCACTTTAACACTAAGCTAATCCTTAGGATTAGACTCATTAATCATTATTAGAAAAACCATAATAACCTTATAATTATCACTAATTATGCATTGATCATGATTAAGCACTAATCATATAGTGACACATGTCATATTACAATTTGATTTCCTTTCATACTCCTAATTCAACATGTGTTACTTTAAACAATTTCTAATTATACTATCTAATAGCTTAAAGCACTTAATATGTTCACTGATATTACAGGTAAGTTCTTATATCCTCTCCTTAACCATCAGTAGGATTAGTGGTTCACAACTCAACAAATTTTTTCAATTTTTTCTTCAACATATACAGATTTTTAGTGGCTGCCATCTATAACTCTCATCTAATATTACCTGCCCTGGGCATAAGTGTGTGAGCTTGATCATTTTTCCTTCATGCTTGAATGAGAAAAATGTGTGTAGCCATCATGAACAACTTTCCAATCAAATTACCATGGCCTTGCTAGAAGCAAATAATCGGCACTCAGAGGCACTACATCACAATGTAGTTGGTCCTTATATCCCCAATAGAAAATTCAATAAAAACTTATTTAGTCACCTTAACGTCTTCCTTATAATTCCAACTACTTAGGCAAGTACGGTCGAGGGTGTGTAGTGGTTTCCAACTTCAGCTTGTCCATCATTTCTGTTGAAACAACATTGGTGCAACTCCCCTATCAATAATGAAAAAGCATACTTTCCCATCACCAAACAACGACTATGAAAAATATTTTCTCGTTGCATGTACTAACTTGTGGCTTGATAGTCAAAACTCTTCGTATTACCAAGAGGGGTTCCTCTTGTGCTCGGCAAAGTTACTCAATTAGTTTCTCTTCCTCAATCGACATCTTTACTTATGACTTCACTAACAATCTATTGAGTGTCTTCATGAATAACCATAACTCTTTTACTGGGGCATTGTAAAAAAATATTCCCAAGGCAAAGGAACTTGAAATACTTTATCTCTCGGGCTCTTTGTAAAGTATTGTCTTTTCTGTCCTTCTTCGTCTCCACTACCTTTGATGGCCAAGACTACTAGTAGTCGCTTATTCTTGTTTGTTAATTTTACAAGCTTGGTGATTATTGACGGTACTGTTTTTCATTATAGTAAAACTTATATATAGTAGAAGGGGTTGCTACAAAAAGTCACCAATCAGAATGACTACAAAAAGGGGTTGCTAGAAACTCCAAAAGAAGCTCTTAACCTCATGCTATTGTCGTAAAAAATGGTTGGACAAAAAACATATAAAAGATTTATCAATGATGGTTTGGTTCTGCCTCCAACGTGCTTAACAATCCAAGACTTTGGTTGGGCTGGTTATCTTGTTGCCTAGTTATCAAACGATATGGCGATTCTTTGTCATCCTAGGAAGCTTTTGTCTCTTCGATATTCTCTAAGTGTTTACCTGCAAAACAAGCAAACAAGTTAGTTAATCTGTGAGCTTGGCTCCTTCTGATGATTCGCCTTGAGCTTTCTTTGATTGGTACTTCAACTTGTGCCAAATGTGTCACATCGAGAATACAAAGAAAAGAAAACTTTTAATTATGCATATCATGTAGATGTTCATACATATCATATACTAGATGTACAAGATGGAAATGCTTTGTCCATGATAGTGGTTGTCGTTGTTTGAGTGGATTTTGACCCGTGGGCAAAGATTTTGAAGAACTAACTTGACAACTAGCAACGAGATGATAAAACTCTCACACACAACAAACATTACTCACCGAATGGAATGAAAGGGTGTTTGGAGGATTCCTCAACAAACTAAAGCAAGAAAATGCTCTAGATATTATTGTTGGCTTTAAAGGCTTTTAAAGTAATCAATTATTTTTTATGATAATCATTTGTGTGAATGTATGAAAGCTAAATTAAATTATGTTGTAATGTATCTCATAGACTTAATTTCTCATGTGAGATACCCTTGTCAAAGAGTACATTTAATGTCTAACAAGTTGGTCAAGTGTTGCAGAATTTTGTAAGTTCTCTCAGGTTATGTCGACCGCTGTTCACATTTTTTTACCGTAAAAATTTCAGAGAAGAGATGTATGTCGACCGCTATTCATATATGTCGACCGCAACAACTCCAAAGAAAAGATGTATGCCAACCGCTATTCATATATGTCGACCGCAATAATTCCAGAGAAGAGATGTATCTCGACCGCCCAAAGATGTATGTCGACCGCCCAAAGATGCATGTCGATTGTCCGAAGATGCATGTGGACCGAGGCCAAATTCAAGAGATGTAACTTGTGTCGATCGATACAGACTTATGTCGACCTGCTATGTTCCAGAGACAAAATTCCTGTTGACCACACAAGACATATGTCGACCGATGAGAAATTCCAGAGATGTAATCTATGTTGACCAATAAAGACTTGTGTCAACCGCTTACAACGTAGGTCGACCGCAGAAACTCCAGAGTCAAACTCTATGTCGACCGCTCGATTGTTAGGTCAATCGCTTAGGAACAACTACAAGCGAAAAAGCTCCAACAACTATTCTCTAATGAGTCTAAACGGCTATATTGCGGTTGACCGCTCTCGTACATATGTCAACCGCCCGAGCCTGAGTTGCTGCATAGTTATAAATAGCTAAAGAAAAGCTATTTGTGGTGATGAATTTTTGAGAGAAAAAGACACACAAAAACTCTACCAAAAATCACTCTTGATTTATATGTTACTCTCTCATCTCTTGTACTTACTTTAGATAATACATTTGGTGATTGAGAGATTCAGTTAAGAAACAGTAAATATCTGTATCAATTCTCTTGAGCGAATTTGTAAAGGGGTGACGCCTCTAAAAAAGAAGAGTCAAAGGGGTGATGCATTTAAGAAAGAAGAGTCAAGTTGTAAAGGTTAGATTGACACCCGGAAGTTCAATCAAGTGAAGGATCTTCAAGGAGATACCTTGAAGCGTGGACATTGGCAGTTGTTGGCTGAACCCCGAAAACATATCGGTGTGAAATTCTCTCTCTCAACTTTTACTTTGTTGATTGTGCTTCCATAAACTGAATTTGATAACCAACCCTCTTAGTTTTGTACTTAAGGAATTTAACTTAAGAAAAATTTTAATTAACCTAATTCACCCCCCNGAATTTATCGTAATTTATTTATTTGTGTTGAATTACTATACAATGTCTTTTAACATGAACATGTCACACACTGAGGGAAAATTAATCACTAGACCTCCTCTTTTTTATGGCAACAACTATGTATATTGCAAAACTAGGATGAGAATTTTTACTCAAGCTATGGACTAGAGTGTTTGGAACATAATTGAAAATGGTCCATAAATGCCAATTGAAATTGAGAATGGGATAAGTATACTGAAACCAAGTAGTGAATATGATGAGAATGACCTAAGAAAATTAAGCTTAAATGCCAAAGCAATGAACACCTTGTACTGTGCTCTAACTAGTAATGAATTTAATAGAGTACAAGGTTGTGATAATGCTCGAGATATTTGGCGATTACTTGAAGTAACACATGAAGGAACTAACCAAGTAAAAGAAAATAAACTAAGTATGCTTGTACATGAGTATGAACTATTTACCATGCATAGCGAAGAAACGGTTAGTTCCATGTTTACACGCTTCACAAATATTACTAATGGTTTGAAAGTGCTAGGCAAGATATATTCAAATGAAGAGTGTGTTAGAAAGATTCTTCGAGTTCTTCCAAGAGCATGGCAACCAAAGGTTACAACAATACAAGAGGCTAAAGACCTCAAGGCTCTTAAGATTGAAGAACTCATCGGATCTCTAATGACACATGAGATTACGTTGAAGGCTAGCGAAAAGGATGAGATTAAGGAGAAGGAAACATCAAAGAAAAGGGACATTGCCCTTAAGTTTTGCCTTCATCACAAGAAAGTTTAAGAGGTTCCTACAAAGGAAAAAGATGCAGGGAAAAGAGTTACCTAGAAGAGAAAGGTAACTCAAAAAAAGGAAAAGGAAGTCACATGCTATGACTGTGGAAAACCAGGTCACTTCAAATCTGAATGTCCTCAAACGAAGAAATTTCCCAAGGCATACAAGAAGAAAGCAATGAATGCTACTTGGGATGACAGTGACTCATCTTCCTCTTCATTTGAAGACAAAGAACTAGCAAATATGTGCTTCATGGCAAAAGAGGATAAGGTACATGACTCCTTTAGTGACCTAGATAATTCTGATGAAGATAATGAATTGTTTGATGCTTTCAATGATTTACTTAATGATTTTAATATGTTGAAATCTAAATATAAACAATTAGAAAGGGAACATGCAATTCTAACTAAGGAACACAACAATACATTTATTCCCTTTCAAGAGGAGATAACTAATTTAAAAAGGGAAAATGATGAATTGAATGTTATAATACTGAAGTTTACAAATGTAAGCAAAAAATTGAAAATGCTTCTAGGTGGACAAAGAATGACCTTTGACAAAACCAGCTTAGGATATGGACCTTTCAAAAAGAAAAAGAACTATGAGAGTCTCTTTGTTAAAGAAAGCACATGTCATTCATGTAATAGAATAGGACACACCTCATTTGCATGTCCTTTAAAGCGAGAAGGTAAAAATCAACGATTCACTCAAAGATGGGTTCCCAAAGAAACCAAAGCTAACATTCAAGGACCCAAAATGGTTTGGGTACTTAAAAGGAACACTTAAATTTTTGTTGTGTAGGTGGAAGTCTCCCTTTCAAAGAATCTTTGGTATCTCGACAGTGGATGCTTGAGACATATGACGGGAGATCCCTCAAAATTCTCCTCCATCAAGCAAAAGAAAGGAAATGTCACTTTTGGAGGGAACTAAAAAGGGAAAATAATTGGGATTGAAAGCATAGATAACATTTCCTCTCCTATAATTGAAAATACATTATTAGTTGATTGTTTAAAACATAATCTTTTGAGTATCAGTCAACTATGTGATAAAGGATATAGAGTTATTTTTTAATATAAAACATGCATAATAGAGGATAGCTCAAGTAGTAAAATTTTATTCATAGGTTATAGAACTGAAAATGTTTATACTATTGATATGGATAATGTTGCTTGTTTTGATGAAAAATGCATTAGTGCAAATTCCTCTATTGATAGTTGGTCATGGCATAAGAGGCTAAGCCACATTAGCATAGATACCTTAGCTAGGATCTCAAAGAAAAATCTTGTTAGGGGCCTTCCAAAAATATCTTTTGAGAAGGATAAACCTTGTGATGCTTGTAAAATGGGGAAGCAAACAAAGAGTTCATTTGCTTCAAAAAGCGTTGTGTCTTCCACTAAACCCCTTCAACTCCTTCACGTGGACCTCTTCGGTCCTTCAAAAGTAGCAAGTCTTGGTGGTAAACATTATGCTTTTGTGATTGTTGATGATTTCTCAATATTCACTTGGGTGTTTTTTCTAAGATCTAAGGATGGGACTTTTGAGACTTTCTCATCTTTTAGGAAGAGAGTTCAAAATGAAAAGGATCTCTCCATTGTAGCTATTCGGAGTGATCATGGAGGAGAATTTGAAAATGAGAGATTTGATCTTTTATGCCTTAAGAATGGTATCAGTCACAATTTCTCTTCCCCTACGACTCCTCAACAAAATAGAGTTGTTGAGAGAAATAATAGGTCTTTGCAAGAGCTAGCTAGAACCATGCTTAATGAAAATGCTCTTCCTAAGTATTTTTGGGCTGAAACCATTGCCATGGCTTGTTATATAATTAAACGAGTTTCAATTCGCCCAATCTTAGAAAAGACCCCTTATGAGCTTTGGATGGGCAAAACCCCAAGTGTCAAATACTTGAGGCCCTTTGGATGCAAATGTTATATCCTGAATACCAATGATAACCAAGGAAAATTTAACTCAAAAAAACTGACTTTGGCATTCTTCTAGGATATTCATTGTCTAGCAAAGCTTATAGGGTATTCAGCAAGAGAACTCTAGTAGTTGAAGAATCAATCCATGTCTCATTTGATGAATCCCCTTCTTCATCAAGTAATATGGACAAAAGTGATGAGCTCGTAAAAGAACTAGATTCTTTGACTCTAGAAGAAAATGAGAAAGACTCTCTTGAGGTTACTCTGTATGAAAATCTTCCAATCTCTCTAGAATCGGATCTGGTGAGCCATTTTAAAAGAGACCTTCCTAGAGAGTGGAATATTCAAAAAGCCATCCATTAGAATATGTGGTTGGTGATCCCTCATTAGGGGTTAAAACTAGAGCCTCTCTTAGGAATCTATGTGCCAATGTAGCATTCTTATCTCAAGTAGAGCCTAAGAAGTTCGATGAGGCCATAAAAGACGAAAATTGGATAATGGCCATGCAAGAGCAACTTAATCAATTTGAGAGAAACCAAGTATGAGAATTAGTTCCTAGACCTAATGATCGCACCATCATTGGAACTAAATGGTATTCAAGAATAAACTAGATGAACATGGCATTGTCATTAGAAACAAGGCAAGATTAGTTGCAAAAGGTTATAATCAAGAAGAAGGTATAGATTTTGAGGAGACCTTTGCACTGGTGGCCCGAATGGAGTCAATTCACATGCTTCTTGCCTATGCTTGCAAGAAAGACTTCACTCTATTTTAAATGGACGTTAAGAGTGCCTTCCTAAATGGATATATTATGGAAGAAGTCTATGTAGAACAACCTATAGGTTTTGAGGCCTTTGATAAGATAGACCATGTTTATAAACTTCATAAAGCTCTCTATGGTCTTAAGCAAGCTCCTCGAGCTTGGTACGATAGGTTGAAGAACTTTCTCATGGTTAGAGAGTTCAAAATAGGAAAAATTGACTCAACCCTCTTCACTAAACATGTTGGTAATGATCATCTACTTGTCCAAATTTATGTGGACAATATTATTTTTGGAGCCTCCAACAAAAACCTGTGTGAAGGTTTTGCTTCTCTCACGCAAGATGAATTTGAAATGAGCATGATGAGGGAGCTTAAATTATTCTTAGGACATCAAATTAGACAATCATTAGATGAAACATTTATTTGCCAAGAGAAATATATCAAGGAATTACTCAAGATATTTGGAATGGACTCTTGCAAATCTTCTAGGACACCAATGAGTACCACAACCAAATTGGATAAGGATGAAGGAGGAAAAGATGTGGTATATTAAGAGATTTCGTGGAATGATCAGTTCATTGTTATATCTAACTGCTAATAGACCCGACATCCTTTTTAGTGTTTGCCTTTGTGCTAGATTCCAAGCCTCGACTAAGGAGTCTCACTTGAATGCCGTTAAAAGAATTTTCAAATACTTAAGTGGAACACTTGATTTAGGATTATGGTATCCCAAGGGTACTTCCTTTGACTTAATTTGATATTCTGATTCAGATTATGCTGGGAGCCTTGTGGATAGGAAAAGTACTAGTGGTACATGTCAATTCTTAGGTGAATCTGTAGTATCATGGTCTCTAAGAAACAAAACTCTGTGACACTCTAAACCGCCGAAAGCGAGTATATAGCAGCCGGTAGCTGTTGTGCACAAATTATTTGGATGAAGCACACTTTAGAAGACTATAACCTCTCATTCTCTAAGATTCCAATTAAATGTGAAACCACTAGTGCAATAAACATCTCCAAATATCCTATCTTACACTCTAGGACTAAGCATATCGAGATTAGATCTCATTTTATCAAAGATCATGTCCAAAAAGAAGTTGTTGTTTTGGATTTTGTCAATTCTTGTGGCCAATTGGAGAACATATTTACTAAGCCTCTAGATGAGAAAACTTTTGTGGAATTAGAGTTTGATTGGGGATAATCCGATTTTATGGTGTTTAGATACATTAATTTTGTTTTTCTTTTCTTCTGTTGTTGTCCATGACAACGGTCGACACAACAAGTAGTATGTCGACCGGTCCTCCTAATCTGACATAATGCGGTCGACATAAAAATGAGTATGTCGACCGGTCCATCGATTTTGCTTTCAGTGGATCAACATTATCCATGATCGGTTGACCGATGTCCCATTTTCTCACAGGTTTTAAAACCCTATTCCGCGATTGGTTTTAAAACCTTTCCTCTCCAGCGCAAAAATCACTCTAGCATCTCCATACTCCTCCATTCAGTGTCCGACACTCATTTCTCTCGATTTCCTTCTTCTCCATGCCCTATGGTTTCCTCCTCTCAACCTCCAGTCAAGCAAAAACATTTGTCTACGTCAAAATCTGATAACCCTCCTCCGGCGATTGACAAACACTTATTCTGAAATGAGTGGGCTCAAGATAAGTATTTTCAAATCTTTCAATCCAAACAATTAATCTTGAGTAGGGTTTATAGGCCCCATTGCTTTCAAGGAATAGATTTTTCCGAATCTAGTGATTACTTGGGATTAACTGCTTTGTTTAGCCTTAGGAAACAAACCATGAGGAGGCAATTCGCCTATTTTATGCCAATTTGCATTCTACTCCTCATCTCCTTACCTTAAAAAGCCTTGTGTATGGAAAACCAATCAAGATCACCGTTTCATTTTTTAATTCATTGCTAAATTGTGAAATTAACGAGCACACCGATCAATACTATGAACAAGAGAAGGAGCCCTCACTAGTTTGGTGCTCAGATTATAGGAATTTTCTGAGATTGGTTGCTAAGGATCCCAAAAATGTGCCGTACAAACCGAAAGCTAGTGACCTCAACATCACGGCACGTTTAGTTCACCATATCATCACCTACAATCTGTTGCCTAAGGACGGGCATAGAGATCACATAAGTCACATGGAACTCTATGTTCTCTACATGTTTTTTCATCGGCGTCGCTTCAACATTGGTTTCATAATAATGAGGCACATGATGGATGTTTTGGATGTGGCATCCAAGTCCTTACCTTTCAACCTTCTGCTAATGGAAATTTTCTCAAAGCAAGTAGTCGAGTGTCCTCCTTCCTCGATACTTATTGAAGTTAGGAATCTTGATATCTATTCTGACTCCACACTTGCACGTATGGGATTAGCTCAAGATGATGATGGAGTTTGGCACTACAAGAAAACCATGCCTTCCCGACCTCCTACCTCCTACCTCTTCCACTTCAAGTGATCCTCCCCTGACTACCGATGAGATTCACATACCTCCTGAACATCGGACAACACATGGACAACATTGTTCTTCCTCATTGTCAGAGGCACCCTTCGACATGCTCACTGGTCTCATCTCTAACATTGCATCCTCCGTTGAGTCTCTTCACAACAAGGTTGATGGTCTTAAGAAACAGATTGATGCTCGGGATGAATACTTTGAAGAAGAAGACATCTGTGAAGAGACAGCAATAGCGCGTCCTAGAGCTCCAGTTCACTCCTCTCCAGCTACTAATGCTGAATCTTTTCCTGCTCCGACTTTTGAGCCATCTGTCACACTGGCTTGTGATCCTGACACGGTACATGTATCCTCCCCTGGTACGGTGTTGATCCCATCTCATGCAGGAACCGAGATCCTCGACTCTCCATCCACTATGCCTATATCTTCTCCAGTCATGAATGTGCCTGGATCACCTCTTATAGGATCCCCATGGGAGTAGCTTTTTTTTTTTTTCTTAGATTTTTTGGGACATCTCTCTTTATGTAAAGACAATGCTTTCATTACCTCTCTTTGTTTCTGGATGCTTTATCTCTTTGTGAATGCTTTAACATTTTTTTTGATAATGCCAATGGGGGAGATAGATTGCATCATTCAAAATATGCCTTAGTTTTGATTGAATGAGCATAGAAATTTATATTCAAATAATTCTATGTCTTAGTTGATGGAGCATGCATATTCTATGGGGAAGTATTTAAAATTTTGTGAATATAGTCAATTTGTCTTTTAATTGGATTGTCATCATCAAAAAGGAGAAGATTGTTGGCTTTAAAGGCTTTTAAAGCAATCAATTATTTTTTATGATAATCGTTTGTGTGAATGTATGAAAGCTAAATTAAATTATGTTGTAATGTATCTCATAGACTTAATTTCTCATGTGAGATACCCTTGTCAAAGGGTACACTTAATGTCTAACAAGTTGGTCGAGTGTTCGATTGTTAGGTCAACCGCTCGATTGTTAAAGGGTACCCTTGTCAAAGTGTACCCTTGACTCTATGTCAACCGCTCGATTGTTAGGTCGACCGCTCAGGAACAACTACAAGAAACAAAGCTCCAAAGGCTATTTTTTAATGAGTCTAAATGGCTATATTGCGGTCGACCACTCTCGTACATATGTCGACCGCCCGAGCCTAAGCTGCTGCAAAATTATAAATAGCTGAAGAAAACCTATTTGTGGTAACGAATTTTTGAGAGAAAAAGACATGTCGAAACTTTGCCAAAAATCACTCTTGATTTATTTATTACTCTCTCATCTCTTGTACTTACTTTAGATAATTTATTTGGTGATTGAAAGAGTCGGTTAAGAAACCGTAAATATCTGTATCATTTCTCTTTAGTGAATTTGTAAAGGGGTGACGCCTCTAAAAAAGAAGAGTCAAAGGGGTGATGCATCTAAGAAAGAAGAGTCAAGTTGTAAAGGTTAGATTGACACCCGGAAGTTCAATCAAGTGAAGGATCTTCAAGGAGCTACCTTTAAGCGCGGACGTAGGCAGTTGTTGGCTGAACCGTGAAAACATATCGGTGTCAAATTCTCTCTCTCAACTTTTACTTTGTTGATTGTGCTTGCATAAACTGAATTTGATAACAAACCCTCTTAGTTTTGTACTTAAGGAATTTAACTTACCAAAAATTTCAATTAACCTAATTCACCCCCCCCCCCCACTTAGGTTAAAATCGGTCCTACAATTATTGGTTCAACAACCTTTCAAAAATATGCTAAGGATGGCTTATATAGCCTCTGAATTACATGCATCACATTTTTTGCTTAGGGTTAGCTAAAATAGGTTAACAAAAAGTGTCTTGGAAAAGTAGTTTTTTGATGAAAAGCAATGTGAATGCTCTCAAATTGGTCATTCCATTGAATGCATGTAGGCTGCAGGTCCACACATGATTGGATGAGATGGAGATGATAAGAAGGATGAACGTCTTTCACTAAATGACTGCTAAACTTGTGGGCTTGCAGGGTTTTTGCTGACATCTCATCAGATGAGGTAAAGTGATAAAAGATTGAAGTCATTTCACTTGGTGGCTGCAAAAAAGGTGATAAGAAAATAATAGTGGGCTTGTAGGGACTTTGTTGAGATCTCTTTGGATGACGTGAATGTGATAAAAAGTAGAAGTCTTATCACTTACTGGTTGCAAAAAAATATGATATGAAAGGGGAGCGATTGGACACAAAAGGAAGAAGGGAATTTTTCCAAATTTTCTCTACTTGAAAGAAGCTGAAGTTAAATAAGAGACATCAACCAAATTACTGAAAAAAGTGGGTTGCTGGAGATTCGAAAAGAATCTCTTCACCTTATGCTTTTGTCTTCAAAAATAGCTGGGAAAAAATGTATAAAGGTTTATCATAGACGGTTTGGTTCAGCCTTTAACGTGCTCAACAATTCAAGAGTTTGGTTCGGCCGATTATCTTGTTGCCAAGTTATGAAATGATATGACAATTCTTTGTCCTCTAAGAAAGTTTTTTTCTCTTCAATATTCTCAATGCATTTACTATTAAAAGTAGCAAACAAGTTAGTAAATTTGCTAGGGTTTCTCCTTGTGATGATTCTCCTCGAGCTTTCCTTGTGATCATTAGGGATTATGGCTTAAGGCTTAGGGGTTATGGGTTATGGTTTAGTTTTTTTGGACTTTTTAATTAGTGCTAAGGGCTTAAGAGCTTAGGGGTTATGGCAAAGGAATGCTTATGGCTTAGGCCTTTGAGCCTAGGGCTTTGGGCTTAGGTCTTTGGGCTTTGAACCTACGTTTGAGGTCTTAGGACGTAGGGCATATGACATAGGCTTAGGGCTTTTGTTTTTGTTCATAGGGCCTTGGGTTTAGGGCTTCAAGCATAGGGCTTAGTGATTTGAGCTTAAGGCTTAGGGCTTTGGGCTCTATGTTAAGGATTCAGGCTTTTGGCACTATGCTTTGGGCTTGGGGCTGACGGCTTAGGGGTTAAGGGATAGCTTAGAGCTTTAGGCTTTGGGTTGTGTTTATTGGGTTTTCATGGACAAGTTGGAGAAAGATTTAGGCCCTGGTATTTTTAGGTCTTTTTATTTAAAGGGTTTAGAAAAAACCTCCAAATTTCAGATCAAATGGATTTTCATCCATTTGAATGATAAATAAAATAAAATTCTTGGCCAAAAAACATGTTGAAATGTGTTACGGTGAAAAAGGTCCTCCGTGAATTTTAGGGGTCTTGGTAAAATGGTCATAATTTGCTTTTCACGGCGAGGGCTAACATTTAGAGGAGAAGCGACTGAGTTTGATTGCTTAAGTGATATGATCTTAACTTATATGGATTGACTAGCGATTGAATGAAAAATATAAAAAAAAGTAACAATAGAAATTGAAACCTTAACCCAAAGTTGATTGACGTTTGAATCTTAGCTTAGAAAGAGCTTAACACCTAAAACAATAACGCAACTAAGAACCTTGGATAGGAAAGATGTCACAAACGAAGGAGTTCTGTTTGATAAGTCATAAACGATGTTGTTGTACTTGCAATGAAATAAGAACACGTTAAAAAGGAGAAGTTCTCTCACAATATGATTCTCAAAACTCAAGTTGATTTTAAATGATAAATCTAGTACATATTTATAAGACTCATTCCTCACCTAACTTCTCTTCTCCCAGCCTCACCAACATTCTCACTCATTTTCTCACCCACTTTCTTACCTACTTTCTCACCTACTTCCCTTATGACATGCAACATAGATTATAAATAATCCATTATAATACATAAGGTAATTATATATTAGTCTAATTCATAATAATGTCATCTTGTCCCATGTGCACTTGAATGCATGTCATGCATTTAAATTTGATGTTTTCGTGAACAGTAACGCCGTCACAATTGAGAAGTTCTTTGATATATATACTTAGTTTTTCACCAAACTTCTTTGCTCGATCTCGTGTCATATTTCTATCCATGCTTGTGCCGGTTGCATTTATTTCTTCCCCTATGCTCTTTGTGATGTCTTTATCATTCTTGTCTCATTTAAAAGGATTTGTCTTAAAATCATCTTTTGCATCAAAAGGAGATAAATCAGAAACGTTAAATGTGGCACTAACATTATACTCACCTAGAAGATCTAAACGGTAAGCGTTATTATTGATGCGCTCGAGAATTTGAAAAGGGTCATCTGCACATGGTTGTAGTTTAGATTTTATTTTGGTTGAAATCATTCATTGCACAAACGTAACCACACCTAATCTCCTGGTTCAAAAGTGACACTTTGTTGTCCTTTGTTGCCTTGTTTCACATATTGTTCAGTTCGTGACATGATTTTGGGGGCCCAAAAAATTCTCTTGCCATGTATGTTTATCTAATGTGTTTTCTAATTTTATAGCTCCCTATATTATTGAAGAATTCAACATTTTTTAGCTCCAATTATTTCCTTTGAAGTCAAAGCATGGAAGTTTGATGGAAGAAGGATTCGAATCCCCCATGCTAGTGGTCCAAGAAACAAAGCATGAAGACCACAATTTGATCCGGCACAACTAGACCTCCAAAGCTTGCTGCGCCCATTTGATACCCGACCCAACCTTTAATAAAGACAACGTCTTCATAAGAAATGTAGCCAATCCTTCACGGTTTCCATAGAGTGGTTGAACTTTCACATTGAACATTGTTTACTCCGTCAACTGATGCAATCGTAGAGAGCCCAAAAAGAGCCTTACCCGGGAAGAACAATTTCCCCTTTTGAAGTCCACAAGCATCAAGACATTGGTCCAAGCCCAACTCCAAGGGAGAAGGAAACCTCTATCTTGTTTCTGAATGTTTCTAACTTTGTTTCAGCTTTTACAAGCTCTCTTTTAGGATTAGGTTATTTGCATGGGTTTTAACTTTTGCATTAGCTTTTGGGACCCACCGGCCTTGTTAGAGGCTTTTGGGACCCACCGGCCTGGTTAGAGGGGGGATATAAATTCATCTTGTTACCTAGGTTTAGTAGATTAGTTGAGTTTTGAAACAGAAAGAGTGCTTTTGCCTCTCCTCTCCTTTGTCGGTTCTCCCTCCAAGACTCGGTATTTTCCAATGAGTCATATCCGGCAATCTTTGAAAGTTTCTTCAAGGTTTGTGCTCCCCTTCCGAGGTAGGGTGAGTTAGGCCATGCTACACGACTTTCAGCCACTTTCCCATGGACTTAGGGTAAGCGTGTAATCCACATTAACTCTTCTCCATCCTTGGTCACCATCAAATTTTCCGAACCATCCCCTTGAATCCCTACATCCATCCAATTTTACGACCCGACACTCCCATCTGCATAGCTCCCGATTGCATAGAGCTTTTACCCTATTTTTTGGATGATAAGCTCTACTTTTGTTCCATTACAAACCCTCTAAATTTTAGCTGCAAAATCTGTATGCAACCCGAGATTCGCCTATCACAGCAATTTGAGTCACATGACCAGATTTTGCCATGGAATAAAATGTGCCTTTTTGGAAAATCTATCCACCACAACAAAAATTGAATCATTGCCTTTTTTTACTTCAAAGCAAACCTAGTACAAAATCCATTAAGTATCTATCCATGGAGAATTAGGGATGAGATTGTGGCATGTACAAGCTATTGGGTTAGATTCTAGACTTTGCTTGTTTACCACGTAACACGTCTGTTACAAATTCTTTTGACATCCTTTTTTAGACATAGAAAGTAAAAATGCTCTTGGATGAAACCTAAGGTCTTTGATATCCCAAAATGCCTCATAAGACCTCCTCCATGTGCTTCCCTCACTAAAAGTTCTCTAATCGAACAATTAGGAACACATAATTTTTCTTTCTTTAAAAAAAACATTATGCTTGTAGTATTCCCCAGAATAAGTTTTCTCATAAACCCTATATAGTTTTCCAAAATCATTATCACTAGGCAATGTATCTTTTATAAACTCAAATCCAAGTAGTTTAGCACTTAAGGAGGAAATGAGAACATACCAAATTCACCTTACTTTTTTTATAATGGATGACGTATGGAAATGGCTCTTTAAATTTCATCCATCTGGCTTGTTGTTTTTTGAGCTTGTGTTGGTTTTTAAGAAACTTGAGGGAATCGTGATCTGTGCGAATGATGAATTCTCTTGCCAATAGGTAATGTTGCCATGTTTCTAATGCTCTAACCAATGCGTTGAGTTCCTTGTTGTATGTAGGATAGTTGAGCGTCGCTCCTCCAAACTTCTCACTAAAATATGCAATTAGACGGTGATCTTGCAATAGAACAACTCTTATCCCCACACCTAAGCATCGCACTCAACTTCAAATGATTTCTCAAAATTAGGTAAAGCCAACAAAGGTAGTTAGCCTCTTCATAATCTTTTGGAATGCCTCTTCCTGCCCTTTCGGCCACTTAAACGCCACATTTTTTTTTACACCTCGGTGAGTTGGGTAGCAATGGTGATGAAATCTTTAACAAACCAGCGATAAAAACTCAGCAGTCCATGAAGCTACAGACTTTGTTGGCGCTTGTTGGCATCGGCAACTCATGAATTGCAAAAACTTTCTCTTGATCAGCTTGTACTCCTTGCTGACTAACAACAAAATCTAAAAACACCACGTGATCTGTGTAAAAAGTGTACTTGTTCTTGTTAGCATATAATTTTTTGTTCTTAAGTACTAGAAATACTTCTTTCAAGTATAAGATATGATCATTAATACCCTTGCTGTAAATTAATATATCATTCAAATAAGCTACAATAAATTGACCTATGAATGAACGTAAGACATGATTCATCAACCTCATGAAAGTATTGGGAGCGTTTGTCAAGCCAAATGGCATAATTAACACTCGTATAATTCATGCTTTGTTTTGAATACAGTTTTCCACTCATCGCCTTTTTTCATTCAAATTTTGTGGTAACCACTTTTCAGGTCAATTTTTGAAAAGAAGCATGCACCATGCAATTAATCTAGCATATCATCTAAATGAGTAATATGGAAGCAATATTTTACCATGATGTTATTGATAGCTCTACTATTAACGCACATCATTGATTCTCCTCCTTCCTTTGGGAACTGCACAAGGGCTTAGGCTATCCCTAATGTAGCCTTTAGCTAATAGTTTGTCTACTTGTCGTTGAAGATCTTTCATCTCTTCGGGGCTGCTACGATATGCAGGTCAGTTAGGCAACGTAGCTCCTAGTACCTAGTCGATTTGATGTTTGATGCCACAAAATTTGTATTATTTCTTTCGGTATTTCTTCTATTGCGATAACTTGAAAATCCTGCCAAAGAGATTGAACAACACTATGTACAACATGGTTAAAAGTGTTAGTAAACATCGTAGTGTGTTTGTGCAATAAGTGTAATGGACTTTCCCTAAGGGGGTACTCTACTCAGTTTACTTATTTTTATAAAGAAATTTCTTTTTTCAATCTCTCTCTTTTTCTTCTTTTCTTTCTTTTTCATTTTTCTTCTTTTGCTCTCTTTCTTTTTTCTCTTCTTCTTCTCTCTCAATCTCTAATTTTTTTCACTCTCTGTTTATCTCTTTTGTTCTTTTTTGCTTGATTTTGTTGAAGTGTGATTGGATCTTTGTAAACTTTCCTTGGCGACATAGGAACAAGGTTAATCTTTCTCTTGTTGAATATAAATTAGTACTTATTTGTGTACCCATCATGCGTCACTCGTCCATCGTATTGCCTAGGATGCCTAAGTAGAATGGAGCCAGCTTCCATAGGCACCATGTCACATAATGCTTCATCCTCATACTTGCATATACAAAAAGTGATAAGTACTTGTTTGTTGACTTTAACTTCTTCACTTTGGTTGAACCATTGCAACTTATACGGTCGCAGGTGCTTCATCATGGATAAACCCAATTTATCCACCAAAATTGCAACATTAGTACAACTCCCCCTATCAATTATCATACTACATACCTTGTTTTGAACATGACATCTAGTTTGGAAGAGGTTCTCTCGTTGTACTTCATCATCAACTACTTTTGGTTGAGCATTCAAAGCTCTCCGTGTAACTAGTAACTCTCCTTCTACAGCATACTGCTCTTTGAATTGTCAATGCTATCAACTTTGGATTTACCATCTGTCTTGATTTCTTCATCATCTCATATTATCATAACCCTCTTGTTAGGGCATTGGCTAGATATGTGACCCCTTATCTGACATTTAAAACATTTGATATCACGATTTTGAGATGTAGATGGATTAAATTTACCTAGGGTTTATGGACTAGGTGTTCCTACTTTTTTGTAACACCCGAGCCATTTAAGCACCCTAGTTATTATAAATGTAAATTACGTTGTTAAATCTTGATAAGCGCATCACGAAGTATTGTTGGTAGTGTGTTAAAATACGCCTTTGAAAGGAATGCTTAAAGAAATAAGAAGGTTATAGTATGTGACAAGTGAGTTAAGTGTTAGAGGAGAAAATTTGGTGAAGCCACCTCATGCTTGCCTCTCCACCTCATGCTTGTCTCTCCACCTCATGCTTGCCTCTCCACCTCATGCTTGCCTCTTCACCTCATGTTTTACCTCTTTACCTTCAGCTGACATTTGATGCACGAAATTCTCCTTATTTTCCCTAAATTCTCTCAAGTTTCGTATGAAAGGAAACATAGGGTTGAAGCTGAAGTTGAAAGTTTAGTGTGAGAGGTGCAACTCAAGTGTGTTTTGTGAGTTTAAATAACAAGAAGGAGGAGCACGAAGTTAGGACTAAGGTATGATGTTGGTTGATTTAAGTGTTTTTCTATACCCTATATTGAAGTTATAAGAGTTCGAGTATGGTTTTGATTAATGGAAATGGCATGAAAAACAAGGTGTTATCATGTCCATACAAAAGCAGGATAAATATGTTTGATTTTAAAGATACGGATTTTATAAGATTTTTTATTACGAAATTGAATTTAAAGTCTTCTAATGAATTACATTAGACACCTTAAGGGTGATTTTGGTTACTTATTCATAAGAATTGGAGTTTGATAACTTAAGTTATCGCTGTTGTAATTTGTGGAGAAAAAAAGGGTAAATTCGGGAAATTCTAATGTAAGCATATTTGTGATGTTAAAGTTGTTTGGAATCAAGTAAAGAAAGTGAAGGAAATAAGGAGTATTTTGCAGCTTGGAATCCAAGTAAGTGAATCGTGCATGTCTTTGGCCCTTCGGGGACACAACACAAAGAGTAGGATTAAGATTGTATAATTAGAAACAAATAAAGGTGGACGAGAATTGGTTACGATTATAAATAAGTAGAATAAGAATACTCTGTTTGACGTGTATCGCACCGTGCACCGGCCCAAGTGTTTGGGTTTGATTGGTGTTTGTTTGACATTGTTTGATGGTTGCTAGGTTTAAGTAAAGTAATGAAGTAAGTTTATGTTAAGTATACTTAAGAGATAACAATTATCTTCATTTGGAGACGTTTGTTTATGTTGATTGGGAGATTTTTTATGCATGCTTTATGTTTATGTTATGAATGTCACTGATGTGGATCAAGTGATAACACAAATCAATCCCAATGAGAAAGACCAATTGCAAGGAATCGGAGGCCCAATGACAAGGTCAAGAACCAAGAAAATGCATGAAGCGTTATGTGATTTAGTGGAAGAAAATCAAATGAAAGAATCTATTCAACATCAAAACAAAATGTTTATTATGTTAAGTGTTGAAGAAAATATTGATTTCATGCAAGGTGGTCAAGAATACAAGCCCAAGAGCTCAAGCCCACTACAAGATAACTTTACCAACAAGTAAATCTTTGATGGGAGAAAATCTTAACAGATTTGAGAAAAATCTTCTTAAAGATATTTTAGTTTTCTAATATCTTTTTATTTCCTATTTTAGTTAGGTTTATGTAGCCTATTTAAAGGCATCCAAGTTATTGTGAAAGACACAACTTTTATGATTAATTCACCTTGAGTGTTTTGGAGAGATTTTCTCTTTGGTTCTTTGCGAAGAACTCGATCTTCATCAAGTTAATTCTTGATAGATCAAATTTGATAGCTTTGGTTCTTACCGACAAGTTTGGTCTGGGTCAAGCTCCTTGTTTGATAACTTAGGTTCCGTCGGCAAGGTTCGATTGGGGTCAAGTTCCTCGTACTTGATTCAAAGGCGATCCAGGTATCTTTTTCCGCATTGTTGAAGGGTCTCGGGTTTGATATACCCGTGGTTCTCATCATTTGGTATCAGAGCTTTGGTTCCTTTATTCAAGTTTCTATCTTTAATTTAGTTTTCTTATTCTTCCCTATGTCCTATCTTTCCATCTTCTTATAAAAAAAAAAAGCAAAAAAAAATCGTGGTAAAAAAAAACGTGAAAAAAAAAAATCATTGTGCAAAAAAAAAGGAAAAAAGAAGAAGCAAAAAAAAAAAGAACGATTTTTGGCTTATTCTTTTTGTTGCTACCGTTTTAAAAAAAAATCTTGTTATTTCAAATAGTGCTTACTATTTGTCGTCATCAATATTTGTTTCAAAGTTAGTTCTTTTGATTTTGGTGACTTCAAAGTTATTCATTGCCTCTATTGCTCTGACATCATTAGAGCAATACTTCATTATCATCATTCGTCATTATACATACGTTTTCCTTGGATCGCATTATTTCTTTCAAAATAGTTTGACTTTGACGATTTTGGAAGTTTGAATTTTTGGCTTAAAAGTTTGATCTTGATTGCTTTTACTTGCTGAATATTTCTCCTGAATTGGGTTCTTACATAAAGAACTAAAAGAGAAAATTGAGAGGAAAAAGGCAAGAGTGTGAGACTATTTTATAAAAAGCCATTAATTGAGAGAAATACGAGTGTGAGTGACATTGATTGAGTGTCAACACGTGAGGGAGTGAGTGAGGTCCATTTATTTTTTTCGCTAACGGTTTCTTTTGTTTCTTATATTGAGAAATGAGTATGGATGAAAGTCGAATTATTGTTGATCCAGAGGCATACGCCAAAGCCATACAAGGACAGATAAAAAAAATTGAAATGAGATTGAATATGTTAGAGGCTCAAACTAGTAGCCTTGCACGAGGAAATATTAAAGAAATAGAGCAAGAAGTTGAGTCCGAGAATGAGAGCAACAGTTACAAAAAGGAGCGGTATCCAAAAAAAAACCGAGAAGATGGCAACCTTAGCAACATCAAGATGACGATTCCTTCTTTTCATGGTAAAAGTGATCCCGAATCATATTTGGAATGGGTAAGAAAGGTAGATCATATATATGATTGTCACAATTATACCGAAGAAAAGAAAATCAAGTTGGCTTCAATGGAATTCATGGACTATGCAAGTACATGGTGGGATCAACTAGTGAGAACTCGGAGAAGGCATGACGAAAGACCCATTTCCACGTGGGAAGAAATGAAAACATTTATGCGTAAGAGATTTGTTCCTAGTTATTATCATCGAGATCTTTGCAGGAAATTGCAAGAACTAAAACAAGGTTCAAAAAGTGTGGAAGATTATTATAAAGAGATGGAATCAACCATGATGAAAGCCAACACAGAGGAAGACGAGGAAGCAACAATGGCACGTTTTATTGGAGGATTGAATAGAGAAATTTATAACATAGTGGACATGCAGCACTATGTAGACATAGAGGAATTATTACACAAGTCTATCAAGGTGGAACAACAATTGAAATCAAAAGGATATTCAAAGGGTGGTTCTTTCTCAAACTCAAATTGGAAATCAACTTGGAGGCACGAGAAACAAACTATAAAGCCTAAAGAAGATTTCAAGGGAAAGATAGCAACTACCTCAAATAATGCTTCTATAAAAGGTAAGGCTGAAACTACTCCAACAACTAGAGCTCGAGAAATTAAATGCTTTCGTTGTCAAGGATTCGGCCACTATGCTTCAAATTGTCCGAATAAAAGAACAATGGTAATACGAGAGAATGGAGATGTTGAAAGTGAGAACTCAAGTGATGGCGAGATGCCTCCACTAGAAGACTGTAGCGATGTGGAGGTTGAGGAACCCGTGAGAGGTGAACTCTTAGTCACTAGACGTGTGCTCAACGTTCAAGCCAAGGACGATGGAGATGAAGTACAAAGAGAACACATATTTCATACTAGATGCCACGTGAATAACAAAGTATGTAGTTTGATAATTGATAGTGGGAGTTGCACTAATGTTGCTAGTACTTTGTTAGTGGATAAGTTGGGATTGGAAACCGAAAAGCATCCCAATCCGTACAAGCTACAGTGGTTGAGCGATTGTGGTGAAGTCAAAGTTACTAAACGAGTTAAAATTGCTCTGTCCATTGGAAAATATCATGATGTGGTTCTTTGTGATTTGGTTCCTATGCAAGCAACACATATTTTATTAGGAAGACCATGGCAATTTGATCGAAAAGTCAAGCATAATGGGTTCAAGAATGAGTATAGCTTTGTTCAAGATGGTAAGACAATCATTCTCAAGCCACTTAAACCATGGGAAGCTAGTGAAGATCAAGAGAAAATTATTAGAGATTTCAAAATGAGAGAAAAGCCAATATGTGAGCAAAAGAGTGAAAAAAAGTGCGATGAGAGAAAAATAGAGCGTGAGAAAAAAATAGAAGAGGGTGAAAAAAAGGGCAAAGAGAGAAAAAAAGAGCAAGAGAGAAAACAAGAAGAGAGTGGGAAAATAAGTGGAATAGCGAGAAAAAGTGAGGTGAAGAGTGTGATGTTAGCAAGGCAACAAGTACTTGTACTCTTGTACAAGGATATTTATCTTTCTACTAACGAGCTAACCCCTTTGTTTCCAAGTGTTATTTCTACTCTTTTAAAGGAATTTGAAGATGTGTTTCCCGAAGAAGTTCCAAGTGGGTTACCTCCTTTGAGAGGAATCGAACACCAAATTGATTTTATGCCTGGAGTTTCAATACCCAATAGACCGGCATACCGAGCTAATCCTGAAGAGACGAAAGAAATCCAAAAACAAGTTGACGAGCTAATAGAGAAGGGTTTCGTGAGAGAGAGTCTTAGTCCATGCTCGGTTCCTGTGATTTTAGTTCCAAAGAAAGATGGGAATTGGCGAATGTGTGTGGATTGTCGAGCTATCAACAAGATCACGATAAAGTATCGACATCCTATTCCAAGGTTAGATGACATGCTTGATGAATTGCATGGTTCATGTTTATTTTCAAAAATAGATTTAAAGAATGGATACTACCAAATACGGATGAAAGAAGGGGATGAATGGAAAACCGCTTTTAAAACTAAGTATGGTCTCTATGAGTGGTTAGTGATGCCGTTTGGATTATCTAATGCACCAAGTACTTTTATGAGATTAATGAATCATGTGCTAAGAGCTTTTATCGGAAAATTTGTCGTTGTATACTTTGATGATATACTAATATATAGCAAAACCTTAGATGCACATGTTGAACATTTGAATTTAGTTTTTATTGCTTTACGAGAAAATCAACTTTATGCTAACTTGAAGAAGTGCACTTTTTGCATGGATTCGGTAGTTTTTCTTGGTTTTGTTGTAGGTTCAAAAGGAATTTCGATGGATCAAGAAAAGGTCAAGGCGATTCAAGAGTGGCCGACACCAAAGAATGCAAGTGAGGTTAGGAGTTTCCATGGATTGGCAAGTTTTTATAGAAGGTTTGTTCGAGATTTTAGTACGATCGTGGAACCATTAAATGATCTTGTTAAAAAGCATGCTCAATTTAAATGGACCGAAGTTCATGAACACGCTTTCAGCCTTCTAAAAGATAAGCTTACTAGTGCACCATTACTTGTGTTACCTAATTTTGATAAAGTATTTGAAATTGAATGTGATGCCTCGGGAAAAGGTATTGGTGGTTTTTTAATGCAGGATTCCAAGCCAGTCGCTTACTTTAGTGAAACAATTAATGGAGCTGCTTTAAATTATCCAACATATGACAATGAGTTATTTGCTTTAGTGAGAACTCTACAAACATGGCAGCATTATCTGTGGCCAAAAGAATTCATTATTCATTCTGACCATGAAAGTTTGAAGCATTTGAAGTCACAAGGAAAGTTACACAAAAGGCACGCAAAGTGGATGGAGTTCATTAAAACATTTCCATATGTTATAAAATACAAGAAAGGTAAAGAAAATATTGTTGCCGATGCATTATCTTGAAGGTAAATACTTCTAACGTCCTTACAATCTAAATTGCTTGGATTTGAATTTGTTAAAGAATTATATGAAGTAGATTTGGATTTTGGTGAAATTTGGAAATTGTGCGAAAAGATTGCATATTTAGATTATTATAGACACGATGGTTATTTGTTTAGAAAAGACAAACTTTGTGTTCCTAAATGTTCATTGAGAGAATTATTTATTAGAGAAACTCATGCGGGTGGATTAATGGGACATTTTGGAGTGAGCAAAACCTTAACTGTTTTATGTGAGCACTTTTATTGGCCAAAAATGGGACATGATGTGCAAGTAATTTGTGATAAATGTATCGAGTGTAGGAAAGCTAAATCAAAAATCAAACCGCACGGAAAGTATATTCCTCTTCAAGTTCCTAGTCAACCTTGGATTGATATTTCAATGGATTTTGTTATTGGTTTGCCAAAAACACAAAGTGGAAAAGATAGTATTTTTGTAGTTGTTGATAGGTTTAGTAAGATGGCACATTTTATTGCATGCTCAAAACTAATGATGCTACACATGTTGCAGATTTATTCTTTAAAGAGATTGTGTGGTTCCATGGCTTACCAAAAACTATTGTTAGTGATCGAGATGTTAAATTTTTAAGTCACTTTTGGAGAACTTTGTGGAATAAGTTAGGCACTAAACTTTTGTTTTCAACTGTAGCACACCCACAAACGGATGGACAAACTGAGGTAGTTAATAGAACACTATCTACTTTGCTAAGAGCAATTATTTCTAATAATTTAAAACAATGGGAGAAGTGTCTACCACATGTTGAATTTGCATATAATAGAGTTATTCATTCAACTACATCTTATTCACCATTTGAAATAGTGTATGGTTTTAATCCTTTAACTCCTATGGATAGGTTACCCTTGCCTACTAATGAGTTTGTAAATTTTGATGGAAAGAAAAAGGCAGAATTCGTTAGGGATTTGCATACAAAGGTCAGGGAGAATATAGAAAAGAAAAATGAGCATTATGAGCAACAAGCAAACAAAAGCCGACAAAAGTCGTATTCGAGCTAGAAGATTGGGTTTGGATTCACCTAAGGAAATAAAGATTTGCAAATAAAAGGAAAAATAAGTTGCAACCTCGAGGAGATGGTCCTTTTCAAGTATTGGAGCAAATCAATGACAATGCCTACAAAATTGATTTTCCAAGTGAATATAGTAATGTAAGTGCCACTTTCAATGTTAGTGACTTATCTTTGTATGATGCAGGAGATTCGAGGACGAATCTTTTCGAGGAAGGAGGGAATGATGTGGATCAAGTGATAACACAAATCAATCCCAATGAGAAAGACCAATTGCAAGGAATTGGAGGCCCAATGACAAGGTCAAGAACCAAGAAAATGCATGAAGCGTTATGTGATTTAGTGGAAGAAAATCAAATGAAAGAATCTATTCAACATCAAAACAAAACGTTTATTATGTTAAGTGTTGAAGAAAATATTGATTTCATGCAAGGTGGTCAAGAATACAAGCCCAAGAGCTCAAGCCCACTACAAGATAACTTTACCAACAAGTAAATCTTTGATGGGAGAAAATCTTAACAGATTTGAGAAAAATCTTCTTAAAGATATTTTAGTTTTCTAATATCTTTTTATTTCCTATTTTAGTTAGGTTTATGTAGCCTATTTAAAGGCATCCAAGTTATTGTGAAAGACACAACTTTTATGATTAATTCACCTTGAGTGTTTTGGAGAGATTTTCTCTTTGGTTCTTTGCGAAGAACTCGATCTTCACCAAGTTACTTCTTGATAGATCAAATTTGATAGCTTTGGTTCTTACCGACAAGTTTGGTCTGGGTCAAGCTCCTTGTTTGATAACTTAGGTTCTGTCGGCAAGGTTCGATTGGGGTCAAGTTCCTGGTACTTGATTCAAAGACGATCCAGGTATCTTTTTCCGCATTGTTGAAGGGTCTCGGGTTTGATATACTCGTGGTTCTCATCAGTCACGTTGTGCACGTATGCCATTTTCATGCATCATGTCTTACGAAAAGAACGAAAATGTTTTTCATGCATGTTTTCAAACGTCACCCAACCGAATGGCGAGGGTGGAATGGGAGGAACCTGTTGGTGCTAACTCTTGTTCTGGAAATCCTCAAAGTGCTATGCATGAATGTACGTAACGAATGAATAAGGTAGAACCACGAGGTGGAAAGCTCAGTCACGAGGACCAAGTAGAACCACGAGGTGGAAAGCCGAACATGTAAATAACTGGTAAAACCACGAGGTGGAAAACCAGATCGATAAACAAGAATAACGCAATAAAGAACGAAATGAATATGCATGATTTACAAAACCACGCTCATGTTACGTTTGTCACTTTATACGATTTCTTACTAAGCCTTAAGCTCATTAGAATAAGCTTTGTGATGTAGGTGATGAAAACGAAGGTGAAGAACTTAGTTTTCACCACATGATGTGATGTTGTGGAGGAGGCTTGCTTGGGCCGTGCATGCACTGTTAAGCGACGACCCATGGGAATGAATGAAAGAAAGAAGTTTTGATGTATTTTGAAAGTACTATGTTTTAAGATGTGTTTTGTGAAATGTTAATTACATATGTAAACTAACCCTATGTATAAATGAGCTCGTTTTGGAAATGCGTTTTGAATTATGGTAACAATGAGTTTGTTATTTATTGACTTCCGTTGTGTTTTCAATAAAATGATTTATACAAATTAAAGATTTCAAGGAAAAGAAAACAGTTTTACCACGGCTTTTCAGTGTTTTATTTAGAATTTTGATATTGCTTTGATTTAGCAATTTGTTTGTCTTCTCTTTTCGTGTAATCAGGCTTGCAGTTACTAAACTCTTTCTTTTTAGTAATTTTTCAATTTTTAATTGTCATGTGCAACATATCTTTCAACTTTATGTAATCTGTTTGTCCCACGTATCAGTAACTCTCACCCTGTTTCTTCTCCTGCTTAAGGTTAGTGATTCCCACAAAGTAATAGCATACTCAGAAAACAAAATAGTAAGGAATGTTACCTTTTTTGCTTTTGAATAGTTTTGGCAGACAAAGATGAATTCAACCTTCTTTTCCCACCCATAATATGTATCTGGATCATTCTTTCCTTGGAAAGATGAGATTTGCATCTTGATGCAAAGGTTACTCTAGAGTTTCTTCGATTCCTCCGAATATCATAATCCAAAATGTCATCTTTCCTATTAAGAGTATCATCTATAGAGTCATCTCTTCCTCTTCTGAGAGGATTTCTATTTCGATTGCATGGTCGCAATATTGTTGTTGACCATTTTTAACTTTATTCAACCGCTCATTGAGACGATTAAACTAGTCTTTCATTATTTTACTCACTTCACCCATCAAGACATTAAATTACAGTGCGACGCCGTTGTCATAGTTTGACATTTGTAAGAATTTAAACATGCAAAATAATGTTAGAGAAGAAAAAAAATGTTATAAGATGGACCTCACAACGATCCCTTAAACGTTTTTTCTTGGATAAGTTTGTCACTTGTGTTTCACACATGTCAGTCTGCTTTTACCCTCTAATAATCACACTTATCTTGCCTTTTTCCCCTCACTTGCTCTAACTATGTCAATAGTTGAACGACCTAACAAATAGTCTTTTCACGGCAAAACCAAATTATAAATTGGATGAAAAAAATTTGTGAAGGATATTGATATTTGATTTTAACAAAGATGAACATGAGATTAACCAACAAGATACAACAAAGATAGCAAAAATAAAAGAAAAAAGGAAAGATAGGATCAAATGATAAATAAATGTAGTGCTTTCAGAAGTTATGCAAATAGCTAACTTCTCAATTTTTTTTCAAACCGAATACTAGAAGATGGCTTCGGTTCATACAAAATAAGATGTTTTTTTTCAAACTAAATGCTATAATATGGCTCCGGTTTATACTAAATAAGAAGATTTTTTTTGTTTTGTTTTCTAACCTAATATTCGAAGGTAGATTCGGTTTAAATAAAATAAGAAGACACTTTTTTAAAAAAAAGATAGCCAAGTGGCTCGGATATCAAATGATATGATCTTAACTTATATGGATTGATCAGTGATGAATGCAAAATATAAAGAAAGTTAACATAGAAAATAGAACTTTGACATGAAGTCGACGGACATTTGAACCTTACCTTACAAAGAGCTTAAGACACGAAATAATAACACCCTTTGTAAATAAGCTACTTACGTTATCATACCACCCTTTATATAATTTTTGATTCTTGATTCACCTGAGGTGGTATTTCAAACGGGTAGTCCATTTAATTGCAACGAAGTTCCTTCCATTGTTCCCTTTATTTTTTTGATCCCACCCATCGAGTATCCAAAAGGCTTACTCGAGATTCGAAAGTGGATTGGGAAATTTCAAATACACTTCACCGTTCATCGACAAAGTCCCGATGAAGTGTCACTCAACAATCATTCACTTAAGTCCCGAAGAGTGATATTTTCACACACCATTATCCACCGATCATCCACTTAAGTCCTGGTGAACTACAAATGTTGTGATTGTCCTTATTTTTGGACTTTTTATGCCTCATTATTTTTTTCTTTTTCTCTTCCCCAAACTTATTACCATGTCACTCTTCACCTAAAAAATATGTTTGTTTCAAGCATTTATTCACGCTAAGTTTAAAAAATATCAAATTTAAACAGAACATGATAACTCTTACGAAAATCGGGAAAAATGATGTTCAAAGTAATAATTTCGTGTAAAGAGGATCTACTATCTTGAAGTGTCTCCTAAATTAATTAGACTTGAATTGTCATTAATAAGTAACATTCATGAAGGGTTAGATAAATTAGGAAAATAAGTTCCATCATTAAACTATATGATTGCAAGCATTCTCGGCTATTCAGATTAAGGGAAATATTCATTATATAATTTTTTTATTTTGGTACACCCCCATCCCAAAACTTAAATTCGACAATGCCCTCATTGACAAACCCAAAATAGTAACAGTGAACCGAAATCACAAAAAATTGAAGAGCAAAAAGGGTTAGAAGTAAACTCCCCTATGAAGATCTTTCGGTTTCTCCATCAGTTGGGGTGCTTGGTTGGGCCTTATTGTCGGCTTGATTCGGCAGTAGGTGAGCTTGCAGTTTCTCCAAAATATCCAACATGAAGTGTTGCTAGATTTCTATATGGCTCAGACGAGTTTCTATGAGCTACAGACTCGCAAAAACTTTGTCGAGAAACTGGGCTATTGGCAATGCTGCAGCTCTGCGTGCAGCATCGGGGGTTGATGCACTTTCTTCTTCCTGATCTCTGCCATTCTCCTATGAAATTTGGGCAATAGTAAAGGGAGTGATTGTAACTTTGTGCTGGAGCTTTCCCTCTGTATCCAGGACTTGAACTCCCGCACCAATAGAGAGATCGGAAATTAGCGAAGGGAAAAGGAATTGACTCCCCTTCTTCTTAGCGTTGGCGCAGATGCTCCGATAAATTATTCTACCAACGTTGATATGCTTGCCCGTCAGGATGCAGAACAGGAGGACGACTTGCTCGCGGGTGACATGTTGTCTACATGTTGGAGATGCTCGAAGATCTCCGAGAGATCTTCCGTCCTCATTGACATGTTGACTACATGTTGTCTGTGCGAGGAAGGAAGGATTCTGGATTTAGCAAAATGGTACCAGCATTTCGCGCTCGGTTTTAGAGATGCTCGTGAGATCGTGAGGGCTCCAAGTTTTGTTACTTTCCACGTAGTTCCCAGCAGAGCCACTGTGCTGAGTACGTCGGTGAGAAATTCCAGTTATGTATTCTCCGAGTGGGCGAAAAACTCGTCGGCATCCAATTGCAGCTTGTATGTACAATTGATGCTCTCTGGTGAGAATGGTACCATCTATTGTCGAACCATAATGGATTCTGGAAGATCACCTGAAAAATTAGCATAAAATTCCCTTACCAGAGAGGGAATCAGCTCTTTCAGCTGAGCACAAAAAACTGCCCAGCTTCGGCTTCTGATAATTTTTGTGATGAACGATGGATATTCTTTCATTGCACTAGCGTCCAGTAGGAATCCTTTTTCTTCTACGAATGTTCTTTTCTTCAAATGTAACTCGAAGTTGAGGCGAGCTTCTTCCAAAATGAAGGCGGGCTTTGCTGACCGCCTAATTGCAGAGCTCTTAGTTCGTGGAGATCTATGTGAGATCTGTTCTTGGACTGAGCTTGATGCTGTAGCTTTGGTCTTTGGTGCTGTCGGGATGACTAGTACTGATTTTGGCAGGATGGCTTTCGAGGTGGGCCTAGTTTCTCTTATGAAGGGTACCTGAATTTTGGCAGCATTTCTGGAGCGCGTTGATCGGCTTGGTGGGCTGGATGATTTAGGCTCCGCAGTCGGAGTAACTTCTCTGGTTTGCAGTGGAGGTGGAGTGGACTCCGGAGTTAGAGTAGCTTTTCTGGCCGGCGGCGATGGAGATACAGGCTCCTTGGTTGCTCTTTTCTTCATGATAAACAATATTGGCATAACAGATTGATGGGATTCTTCTCGTGCTGGCATTGTAATATTAGACCAGTCGCCCCATTTCCTTTTTTGATTAGCAGCACCGGAGCATTAGATTATGTTTCCGAATCGGACGACGGAATGATAACGGGCACGTCTTTTGTTGGTGGTTACTTTTTGGCTAGGCGGCCAGCAATTCTGGCAGAGGTTCTAATAACTTTGCCTTTGGTCTCAGGTTGCGTCTGCCTCCTCGTAACCGGCAGTGGTGGGTCTCGCAAAATTTACGGTGACTTCGGCAGTGTTCCCTATAAAATCGGAGAAGGGAATGCAGTAGGATGTACCTCCAGAATCAGCTCAGAAAACTGCCAATTATCTTTAGACAGAGGTGTAAACTTTACTCGTGCTAGTGATTGCTGGGTTGGTGGCCATCTGGTTACCAATTTTTCCCGCCTCTTGGGAGGTGGTATCAGTGATGATGACCCATATTCTGCCACAAAAGGGTGTATATCTTCCACTACTGTGTCCTTCCATGGTAGATAGAGTATTGGCGTGAGATCCATTGGCAATTTTCTCTCTCAGAATTCTGGGTGAAGCTCTGGTGTTTTCCCGAATGTTGTGGCTTCACCTGCGATCTAAAGATGAAAAGAGGCGGTGAAAGTTAAATTTTCACTCTATGTTTACCGCCTTCTTGGAAAATCGCAGCGGTAATTTTAATTTTCTTTTTCGCCTAGGGTCTCGCCTACTCAATTCTTATTGGACCCAGTTTTTCTCCTTTATCTTTTTTTTATTTTCCCAATTCTTTCTGGACATTCCTGCTATCAATGTTGTGACATTGATCACAACATCAGAGTATTCTACCTACAAGATAAAAACATAATTACTACTCTATCTAAATAACCAAACTAAAATAAAAATAAAGGGTTGCCCCCCTGTAGTGCTTAATTTAACGTTGTTAACTAGACGTCTTTCTTTCATTCAGCAGCATCTTCTAAGGTTACGGAGACACATTCATCTTCTTGCAGATTTGTTCCGAGATACGGCTTAATTCGTTGGGCGTTAACTTTGAAACTCTTCCCGGTTTCTTCATTATGAAGTTCGATAACTCCATAAGAATTTTTAGCAGTGATCAAGTATGGTCCCGTCCATCTTGATTTTAATTTTCTCGGAAAAATCTTCAACCTCGAATCATATAGCAGTACCTTTTGTCTGATGCTAAAGAATCGTTCTTAGATGTTTCTATCGTGCCATCGCTTGACTTTTTATCTAACCCTTGATGGATGTTACTATCGTGCTATCGCTTGACTTTTGCTTTATAGATTTCTGCATTTTCATAAGAGTTGAGCCTGAATTCTTCTAATTCATTGAGTTGTAGCAATCTTTACTCTCCTGCAGCTTTTGCTTCCATATTAAACTTTGCAACCGACCAATATGCTTTGTGTAATAGCTCGACTGGTAAATGGCAAGGTTTGCCGAAGACTAGTCGGAATGGCGATGTTCCTATTAGAGTTTTAAAAGCCGTTTGATACGCCCATAAAGCGTCTGGTAATTTCTCAGCCTAGTCTCTCCTTCCGGAATTAACACCTTTTTCCAGTATTCTCTTGATATCTCAGTTGGATACTTCAGTTTGCCTATTCGCTTGTGGGTGGTATGGTGTCGTAACCTTGTGTTTGACTCCATATTTCTCCAGTAATTGCTTAAATTTTTGTTTGCAGTGAGTTCCTCCATCACTGATGATTGCTCATGGCGTGCCAAATCTTGTAAAAATATTCTGATGTAAGAAACGAGTGATAACCGTTGCATCATTAGTGGGAAGAGCAATAGCTTCGACCCATTTAGATAAATAGTCAACAACGAGAAGGATGTACTGATTCCCATAGGATGAAGGGAAAAGACCCACAAAATCTATACCCCACACATCGAACAATTCGACTTCTAGGATATTCGTCAAAGGCATCTCATGCTTTTGCGAGATGTTTCCCATTCTTTGGCATCTGTCACAAGATTTTACAAATTCATTTGCATCTTTAAATAGAGTTGGCCAATACAGACCTGATTGGAGGACTTTAGCAGCTATTTGGGTTCTTCCAAAATGTCCTTTGTACGGTGCTGCATGGCAATGGTGCAGCACTAATGCAGGTTCTTGTTCTTAAATGCATCTTCTCACAATCTGATCTGCATGTTTCTTAAATAAATAAGGGTCATCCTAATAATAGCTCCGAACTTCTTTAAGAAATTTCTTTCTCTGTTGGTAGGTGTAATCAAAGGGGATGATCTTGCTTGCTAAATAATTCACAATGTCGGCAGACCAAGGAAGTGCCTCGGTTCTGAAAATTTGTTAGTCTGTGACACGCTCCAAGATGCGGAGGTGCCGGAAATAAAAGTGAAGATTGTAATCTGCCCGGTAGGACAGGGAGTAAGGCAGAACAGGGGAGTGCAACGTTTATTTCTCCAAATGCATAAAGGTTTAGGTTATGAAACTCAGCCAACTNCATCAGTCTGGGAAAGTCTCTGTAATTGCTAAGTTATCCTTCTGCGACTCCTCTTTCTCTAGCCGTGATAGATGATCAGCTACCTGATTCTCTGTTCCTTTCCTATCGATAACTTTGAGGTCGAATTCTTGTAGTAGTAGAATCCATCTAATTAAGTGCGGCTTGACATCCTTTTTAGACATTAAATATTTGATCGCAGAGTGGTCAGTGTGCACTATTTCCTTCACACCAACCAAATATTGTCTAAATTTTTCAAAGGCAAATACTACTGCCAATAACTCCTTCTCAGTTTTCGTGTAATTCCGTTGTGCTTTGGATAATGTCTTGTTGGCGTAGTAGATCAAATGGAAGATTCAATTATGTTTTTGACCTAGCACTGCTCCCATCGCGTAATCACTAGCGTCACACATGATTTTGAAAGGTTTTGTCCAATCCGGAGCAACGATGATAGGTGCTGAAGTGAGCTGGTGTTTTAATTCTCAAAAAGCTTGCTGGCATGCTTCATCAAAACAAAATACTTTGTCATTTTCCAGTAATGAGCAGAGTGGTTTGGATACCTTTGAAAAATCTTTGATGAAACGGCGGTAGAAACCAGCATGTCCTATAAAACTTTATTACCCAAGAGCTGTCTGAAATTGGGTAAATGATACATGCGTCCAAAAGCTTTATTATTTCCTTTCTAACCACCTCCTTCATAATTGGGTTTAGTCGCCACTGTCCCTCTACTGATGGCCGATAATCTTGTTCTAGCAGAATTTTATGCATACAAATGCTCGGACTGATTCCCTTTATATCGGCAACGGTCCATGCAATGGCATGTCTGTGTTGCTTTAATATCTCAAGTAATGCGGCCTCCTTTTCATTGCTTAGTTTATTTAAAATGATGAGAGTGAAAGAATTACCTATTCCTAGATAAGCATACTTGAGATGCTGCGGCAATTCTTTAGCTCCGGTTTCGGTGGTTCTTCTATCGAGGATTTCATCACTCGATATTCTTTCTCATCTCTATTCAGGGGTTCAGCGTCTTGTCCCATGGGTTTCTTCCAAGTTCGAGGATCGATGGAATCGAACTTGAAATTCTTTTCTGTAGCTCAGGGTTCATCTTTTTTCTAATAAGAAGCATTCATTTTTCGAAATGGAAAAACAATCTTCAGCTTCTAAAAGGCACTTTAGTGCGTACAGAACATTAAACGTGACTTCTTTGTTGTTGACTTTCGTTGTTAATTCTCTTTTTTCCACATCAATAAGAGTTATGCCTGTAGCCAGGAAAAATCTTCCTAAGAGGACCGGGACCTCTTGATCGACTTCGCAATCCATAATGATAAAGTCGGCTAGGAAAATGAATTTGTCAACCTTTACTAACACGTATTCAATTATTCCTTCAGGATATCCAATGGATCTGTCAGGAAACTGCAGTGTCACTGAAGTTGGCTTTGCTTTTCCAACATCTAATTTCTTGAAAATTGACATCGGCATCAAATTAATGCTAGCTCCTAGGTCACATAGAGCTTTGTTGGGTGCGAATGTGTAGTTAAAACCACAAGTGCACAGTCAAGTAATATAAAAATATTATCGATCCCACGAGGATAATGAATCTAATATTTTCCGAAATGAAATGTAAAATAGTTATATAAAATTAAATAAAAGGGTTTGATGATTTTTTTTGTTAAAAGTAAAATAAAAGGAAAATGTAAACAAATTAAAAGAGACAGGCAGATTTGATAAACGAATGAAATTCAGCGATAAGGAAGGTTAGATTTTGGTTTCTCCTGTTTATTCACTCTCGGCTGTATGTATGTGCTACAGCACAGACTACAACACGTTTGACGGAAAATATATCTATGAAATCGATGGCTGGCGTCGCCTACCGATTAGCTCCTTTTCTCAACTCCTTCCAATCTTATGGCAAAGACATTGAGAATTGAAGACCTTCAGAACCAATCTTATTAATTTCCACTTGAGCTAATGTTTTAATAAATTAAAACGTTTAGTTAAATTGCAAACAAACTAATTTAACAACTCAAGCAATTCAACTACTTTCTAGATGATTTTCTAATGGCGTGTTAGAAATCATTAAATATGTTATAACTGTGGCGTCCAGCTTATACACGATAGGAATGAAAACCTAGTTGAATTATTCAAATTACGAAATAAATACAAACCGAGAGTTCATAAAACAAGGTACTTCCAAAATCTAACCGAAATGAATTTAGTTCATGCTGAAAATCAAAAGAACACAAGCTAATTGTTCGTTAATCATAATTGCAGAGCCTAATAAAAGATAAACGGATTCATCGTCGCTTTCTTCAAAACCCTGGTGGCATCCCGCAACTTCTTTAATCGGCTCGGGTTATCCACTTTGATTTGGCGTGGCTGCGTTTCTTCTCCGTTCGTCTATCTCCCTCTGCGTCTCTCTTATCTGAATCGTGCTCCTCTCTTTTAAAATTGTGGCAGCTATCTTCTCTTTTTAAAACTGAATTCGGGATCCCTTGATTTGTGGAGATTTTCTTCTCGCTCAAATCCGCCAATTTCGCCATTTAAATCTCTCCAATCTTATCTCTTTTCACTTCATTGCTTTCCATCTTTATCCAGCATAATCCCTGCAAAATAGGTAACCAATCGGACAGATCAAAATATTCTTGGAATTACCAAAATTAACATAATTTCATTGTTGCCCACTGATTCTGTGCTGTAGCGTGAGCTGCAACCCAAATACAGCTTCCAGCATAAAATCCCCCAATTCATTACTTAAAGTCTAACAATTTTCATAACTTTGATGAACATAATTAAGTCTTTTTCAAGACTTAACAACATCCCCAAACTTAATCCATTGCTCGCCCTCGAGTAATGTAAAGCAAAAAGAAAACAAAGTAAAACTAGTCAACAAAAAGATAACATATTTCCGACCATTGCCTATATCATTCCAAAATAAAGCAATAAAGTTTATCAACCACCAAATCATCTAGAATCTCCCTCAATTCAGGTCATTCAATCCTTCAATTTCTTTCAATAGTGTGTGTGTGCCGCCTCAAACGAATTAATAGATCGAGCAATTAGAAACATCACAACATGCATAAATTCTTTCACCTTCTCTTTCGAATCAGAAATTTCAAACATAATAAAGATTATCCAAAATAAAACAGGCCAATAATAACTTTTAAGGGAATCATTTTATTGGTGTCTTCTCTTTGGTTATACCGCCTTTTTACTTGAAACTCAGCAAATACTTCCCTCCAAGAAGAACACAATTTTTTTTTCTTTTTTTTCTTTTTTCTTTTTTTTTTTGGTCCCCCATTTTTTTTTTAGTTTTGGTGGGACATAGAACTTTTTCATAGAGTCATTGCTCTATTTTTTTTTTATAATAAAATTCTGCCCTTGAACTTTAATGTTGGCCTAATCCTAAGTTAAACTTTCTAACTTACATTTTTCTTCTCATCATCTAAGATAAAGTTTCCAAATCATGCATGCTCGACATAAATATCTTGCTCTCAACATTAATACATTTTGAGGAGGATTGGGTGGGAAAGAAATAGTTGGGATATCCTAACCAGTTTCTTGGAAGATTAAAAACGATTTGGTTTTTGATAAATTAAGTTGCTGAAATTCAAAAATCCTAGACAAAATAAAAAATATCTCATTCTCTTTACCGACTCATTTTGTTCTTCATTTTCTTCATTTTGGCTCTTGTGTTTTCTCTTTCCAGAAAGTAAAATTTTGGTTTTATCCACACCTTTGATAATTGTTGTTTTTCTGTTTCAGCTTCTTCTTCAGCTTCTTCTTCACTATCTAAATTTTCAAACGTTATAGAGCAGCAATCTTCTATAATATTATAACATTCTTCTTCTTCTTCATCGGGAAACGTCAATGCCTTCAGCACATTAAACTTTACCTTTTCTTCATTTACCCTCATTGTAAGTTCCCCTTTTTCAACATCAATCAATGCTCGCCCGGTAGCTAAGAACGGTCTCCCCAAAATGATCGGCATATACCTATCAACTTCGCAGTCCAGGATGATGAAATCTGCCGGAAAAATCTGCTTGTCAACTTTCACCAAAACATCTTCTATTTTTCCTTCCGGGTAAGCTATCGATATGTCTGCCATCTGTAGAGTTACGGACGTGGGTCTTGCAGCGCCAATGTTCAACTTCTTAAAAATAGATAATGGCATCAAGTTAATGCTCGCCCAAAGATCTCACAGTGCTTCTCCCAAATCGTGATTTCCGATAGTGCCTGGGATAGTAAAACTTCCTGGATCCTTCAACTTCGGTGGGATTTTATTTTGCAGAAAATAGCTGCATTCTTCCGTCATGGCTACGATTTTGAATTCTCCCACTCTTCTTTTCTGAGTTAGAATATCCTTCATAAACTTGGCATATGTCGGCATTTGCTTCATAGCTTCTATCAAAGGAATATTTATATGCAATTGCTTCAACACATCCAAGAATTTTGGAAATTTCTTATCTTCGTACTGCTTCTTAAGCCTTTGCGGAAATGGAGGTGGGGGTCTTTCATACGAAATAACAGGTGTGTGCTATGGCGTTTGCGCTGCAGCATTGGATGCAGCATCATTTAAAATTTTCTCACTGGAAGTAGCACCATTTAAAGCTGTAATCTGTGCTTCTTCTGTAGGGACTTGTTCTGCATCTATTTCTTCCATCAACTCTTTATCAATCGATTCTGGGTCCTTGACAGTCTCAACCTCTCGCCCATTCCTTAGCGTTATTGATTTACATTGTTCCTTGACATCCCATCTTGGCACCTCTGCGTCCCTCGGTAAAACTCCATTCTGTCTATTATTCAGTGATTGGGCAATCTATCCAACTTGTATTTCAAGGCTACGTTGTGACACTATTTGATTCTGAATCAATGTAGATAAACCTTGAATTGTAGTAGATAATCCTTGAACTGCATTATCGTTTTTAGCCATGTACTCGGCTAAATGTTGCCCCACAGATTTTGTAGATTCATAATGAGATTGACGGGGTTACTGAAATTTTGCTGCTTGATTATTTCCAGGCTGAGGTTGTTGAAATCCCTGGTTATACGGGGTTGCTGCTGGTTCCAAGTAAATCCGTTTCCTGGTTTCCATCCTGGATTGTGCCAATTGCTTCTGTTATTCCCAACAAAATTTACTGATTCTGGATTTCCTGGGCAGTTGTCATATACATGGCCTTCTCCGTAAAAAGAACAAGTGATGCTCATTACTTGCTGCTGTAGCGTCTATTGTGGTGCTTCCTTCGGCAGATTCATTCCTTTTATTGCATTGGTCAGCGACGTCATCTGTGCTGTGAGCGCAGTCATCGAATCTAACTCAAAAACTCTAGCAGCTCGCCTCGGCACGGATCCTCTTTCATTCGTAGGCCACTGGCAGTTGTTAGTTGCGATATTTTCCAGAAGTTTAGATGCTTCAGTATATGTTTTTGATAAAATCGCTCCATTTGCAGATGCGTCGAGAATGGCTCTTGTGTGCTAATTCAGTCCATTATAAAATGTTTTGAGCTGGATCCAAGATGATAATCCATGATTCGGGCACTACCTTATAAGTTCCTTGAATCATTCGCAGGATTCAAAAAGAGATTCGAAATCATTCTTTTTGAAAGTCATAATTTCTCCGCGCATTTAAGCATTCTTGACTGGAGGGAAGAATTTGATCAAAAATTTTTTTGCAAGATCTTCCCACGAGTTTACTTAATTACGCGGGATTGAATTGAGCCACGCTTTCGCTCGATCGCGCATCGAGTAAGGAAATAGTTTCATCCTTAAAATTTCACCGTGTGTTGTAGCTTCTGCAAATGTGTCACACAGCCGAGAGAATTCTACAAGGTGTGCATTCGGATCCTCGGTTGGAATTCTACTGAAAGTGCCAATTGTTTGTAACATTTGGAACATTATCGGTTTGAGATCGCATTTGATTTGATTTGTTTCTGGATATACAATTCCAGCGTGTAATCCGTCTAGATTTGGAATGTCGTAATCTCTTAATGAACGTTCTGGTCTAACGTGTTGTACAGGTTCTGGTTCGTGCTCCGCTCCATTGGGTGCGTCGAGCTCCATCTGTAGCACTGCGTTTCGAGCGCGTCTTCTCCTTTGCCAGAAGGTTCTTTCGATTTCTGGGTCGTAAGGAACGATGTCTCATGTTCCTCCTTGTTGCATCAACCTGCAAAGAAAAAGAAAAGTAATATCCTTTCGAAACTTTTTTTTTTATTTTTAAAGTTTTAAAATTTTTTTTTACTATTTCACAAAAATTCAGAAAATTTAATTCCGTTATCCCCGGCAACGGCACCAAAAACTTGTTGGGTGCGAATGTGTCGTTAAAAACCGTAAGTGCACAGTCAAGTAATATAAAAAGATTATCGATCCCACGAGGATAACGAATCTAATATTTTCTGAAATAAAATGTAAAATAGTTATATAAAATTAAATAAAAGGGTTTGATGATTTTTTTTGTTAAAAGTAAAATAAAAGGAAAATGTAAACAAATTAAAAGAGACAGGCAGATTTGATAAACGAATGAAATTCAGCGATAAGGAAGGTTAGATTTTGGTTTCTCCTGTTTATTCACTCTCGGCTGTATGTATGTGCTACAGCACAGACTACAACACGTTTGACGGAAAATATATCTATGAAATCGATGGCTGGCGTCGCCTACCGATTAGCTCCTTTTCTCAACTCCTTCCAATCTTATGGCAAAGACATTGAGAATTGAAGACCTTCAGAACCAATCTTATTAATTTCCACTTGAGCTAATGTTTTAATAAATTAAAACGTTTAGTTAAATTGCAAACAAACTAATTTAACAACTCAAGCAATTCAACTACTTTCTAGATGATTTTCTAATGGCGTGTTAGAAATCATTAAATACGTTATAACTGTGGCGTCCAGATTATACACGATAGGAATAAAAACCTAGTTGAATTATTCAAATTACGAAATAAATACAAACCGAGAGTTCATAAAACAAGGTACTTCCAAAATCTAACCGAAATGAATTTAGTTCATTCTGAAAATCAAAAGAACACAAGCTAATTGTTCGTGAATCATAATTGCAGAGCCTAATAAAAGATAAACGAATTCACCGTCTGATGTGCCCGGGACTCATCCACAACCGGAAGGAGCAACAACTCGAAGCCGCGCAAGACTTTTAGCTAATATGTTTGTTGATTTTGCAGGTACATTTTTCGCTACATTGGAGCTCCTAGATATTCCTTCACAATATGATCAAGAACTTCCCAAACATTGCTTACAATGGAAGTATAAAGAAGAGAAGGAGTTAGTAGAAAATCCAAGATCTTCCTTGAAAAGTTCACCACCCGGGACATAACTACACTCGGTTTCAAGGACAATGGAGGCCGTATGCACCACTACTTGGGAAGATGAAGTCTTCCGAGGAATGACCAAGTGATGTTTGAATTTTGTGTTTGTAAAATACTAAAATATTTGGGATATTTTTTATGTAAACAAATTGGTTCGGTTTGAACCAATTTGCTGGAAATTGGTTCGGATTGGACCAATTTAGGCTCCTTCATGTTGGAGCTTTTGGGAAATATTATTTCCCATGAAGCTTGATTTTTTTAAAGTCTTTAGACGTGGTTTAGGTCTAAGGAGTGTTTGAGTTGGGAGGCAAGTTGAAGGTGGGCCCCTTTCCCCACCTACCTCCTACTTAGCCACTCATTAGTTCTAAATTTAGGTCTTTAATTGTTTTTGTCTTTTGTGTAAGTTTGAAAGGGTATGAATCCCTCCTCCCACGTTGGATGAGGCAGAAAAGAATTGAAGAAAACCTTGAAAAGCTTGAAGCTCTCAAACCCTCTTTTTCCTTTCTCACGGCATTTCATTCAAGGTGAGTAATATCCTTGTTCTGGTTTGTCTTGGTGTTGGTGATCTTGCTAGGGTCATTAAACCATATTCCAACCTCCCTTCCTCACTTGTTAGGATCAAAGGCGAGTTTGGAACTCCCATAGCCTACTTTCCACTTGCGTTTACATTTATTTGTGCTAGTTGTATTGTTTGCTGTTTTTGAACTTTCCCGAGTGGACTTTGAGCTCCAATCGTCCAATTTGTACCATTTTTGTTTCCTGTGAGCAAAGCCCCCAAATTTCTAGCAGTGAGTCCCACTTTCATGGCCTGAATCAATGGTTCATTCCGTTTGGCCACAGCCACCTCCTTTTAAAAGTTATGCTTGTGTTTTTCCACTGTTTCCTACCCGAGTTCCTGAAATCGACCAATTCTGTCCATTATTTTTCTATCCAGCATAACTCCTAGCCTACGTGTGTGTTTTCTATAAAAACACTTGCATTCTCTTCCCCTTTGATTCAAGTTGTTGTCTGCTTATTTTCACTATCTCAGACTCCCTGCATTGGAAGTTGTGTAGAAGTTCCCCCATCACTCCTGCACTGTTTCTTTCTGTTTGTCTGCTTGTGCATCTGAAAGTGTCTCCTTATATTTTAATGTTCCGCACGTGATTTTAAGCTGAAAATCTGGTCAAACTTAGTCCACGCCCTTAATTTTAAGTTGGCTGAGTTTTATAACCTAAACCTTTATGCATTTGGAGAAATAAACGTTGCACTCCCCTGTTCTGCCTTACTCCCTGTCCTACCAGGCAGATTACAATCTTCACTTTTCTTTCCGGCACTTCCGCATCTTGGAGCGTGTCACCGTCGCTTTCTTCAAAACCCCGGTGGCATCCCACAAGTTCTTGAATCGGCTCTAGTTATCCGCTTCGATTTGGCGTGGCTGCGTTTCTTCTCCGTTCGTCTATCTACATCCGCGTCTCTGTGATCTGAATCATGCTCCTCTCTTTTAAAATTGTGGCAGCTATCTTCTCTTCCAAAAATGAATTCGGGATCCCTTGATTTGTGGAGATTTTAACTAAATTCGGAATCCCTTGATTTGTGGAGATTTTCTTCTCTCTCCAATCCGCCAATTTTGCCATTTAAATCTCTCCAATCTTATCTCTTTTCACTTCATTGCTTTCCATCTTTATCCAGCATAATCCCTGAAAAATAGGTAACCAATCGGGCAGATCAAAATATTCTCAGAATTATCAAAATTAACATAATTTCATTGCTGCCAGCTGATTATGTGTTGTAGCGTGAGCTGCAGCACCAAATACAGCTTCCAGCATAAAATCCCCCAATTCATTACTTAAAGTCTAACAATTTTCACAACATTGATGGACATAATTAAGGCTTTTTCAAGACTTAACAAGCTTCGCCAACGTATTGATCTCTTATTGTGCATGCGATCGTAAATTTACCAGGATCACGTAACTTTGGCGGGATCTTATTTTGAATAATGTAACTGCATTCTTGTTTCATCGCCACAGTTTCAAAATTTCTCTATTCATCGCTTCTTTGATACAAGATGCTTCATAAATTTTGCATAGTTTGGCATTTGTTCCAAAGCTTCAACCAGTGGAATATTGATGTGTAGTTGCTTTAATACTTCCACGAATTTCTCAAATTGTTTGTCATGTGTTTGCTTCTGTAGTCTCTAAGGAAAAGGTGGTGGAAGCCTTTCAACTGGCGTATTTTTCTTCTGATGCTGCTTTGATGTGCAACATTAATCGTAGTTTCAACTGTATTACTTCGTTCTGCAACTTCCTCCTTTACAGGCTCTGTATTATTCTCTGTAACTTGTTCCCTAGGATTTATTTCAAGATCTTTCATAGTTTCCACTTCTCTGCCATTGCACAAAGTGATGGATTTACACTGTTCTTTTCCTTCTCGTGTTGGCGTTTTGGTGTCGCTTGGAAGCATTCCTGATGGTCTATCCTTTAATGCTAGCGCGAGCTGACCCACTTGATTTTCTAGATTCCTATGAGATGCAACCTGATTCTGTAAGATTGCATTCATATTTTGCATCATTAGCTCGGATCGTTCCATAAATTCATTGACTTTATGCTCAAATGGTTTAGATTGCTCAGGTTGGTGTTGGCAGTTTTGTTGAGTAGGAAATCCTTGGTTAAACGCTGGCTGCGTAGGTTGGAAATACTGATTTTGTGTTTGTGGTTGTTGTTGGCTCCACTGATTACTTGGTTTCCATCCTTGCGTAAAATTATTCCGATTGTTCCCCACGTAATTGACTGCTTCGGGATTTGACGGACAATGTTCGTAAACATGTTCTTCCGAACAGTAAGAGCACTAAATACTTTTGAGAGGTTGTGGGTTGGCTTGTTGCATGTTCAGATTCTTGAGAGTGTTGTTAAGTGTAGTCATTTGAGCAGCTACGGCCATCACTGGATCAAAATCTAAAATCTCAGGTTGGTTATTCGTCGATGCTCTTTTTGGTGCTGCAGCTCTCTCTGTCAGCCACTGATAATTATTCGTAGCCATATTTTCCAGCAGCGAAAAAGCTTCCGCACATGATTTGGATAAAATGGCTCTGTTTGCTGCTGCATCTAAAAGATATCGAGTATGTCCACGTAATCCATTGTAAAAAGTTTCCAGCTGAACCCATTCTTCAACACCATGATTCGGAAATTGTCGTAATAACTCTTTGGACCTCTCTCAAGCTTCATAAAGGGATTCAGTGTCATGTTGTCTTGATATCATGATCTCCCCTCGCAGCTTTGCGTTCTTCACGAGTGAAAAATATTTTAGTAGCAACTTCTTGGCTAAATCCTCCCAAGAAGTTATAGAATTTGGCGGTAAAGAATTCAACCATGCTTGAAAATGTAATTGCTAAAATGCAAGTACACGTGTCAAAACGTAGTAATAAAAATAATTATCCCACGAAGACAAGTCAAATCTCTAGTTTAAAGAATAAATTGCAAAGTAACATAAAGAATAAAGAATAGCATAAAAGGTTTGATTTTTATATCTATCTTCTACTCCTAAAATAAATAGATAATTAAAGTAACTAACTAATAACCTAGATTAAATAGAAAGTAAAGTTGGTGGTCAAATTGAAAATTCATAAGAATCTCGACTAGGATTTTCCGTAAATTGATTTACTTGAACTGCTCTCGGTGGGTACTGCAGCATTAGTCACAACATAAGTTTAGTTTCAATTCGAACACTAATAAACCGGGGCTGGCGTTGCCTCTATAGTTTGGTTTAAGAACAAGTTCGATTTGACCGTACTGATTGGAATGAACATGATGAAAACACTCTTAGCTAAACCATGTCACTCGATCTAACCACCTAATGGTTTTAATACACGTCTTAGCAACACACAAGGGCGTATTGTCGTGTTGCCCTAAATGATATCAATGCAAAGCAATAATTTTCAGGTTTAACACTTAGAAAACAAGCAAGGGCGTATTTTCGTGATTGCTCGAGGGATAATCACAGCAAAGTAAATATATATAAACACTTATTAAATCGAGTTCTAAAAGATAGCATGCAATTTCATTAAGCAAATCAATGTATGAGAACTTCTAATTTTAATTCAAACAAAATAGTTCTACAATAACTATAAAAAATTCATATAATTCACGAAAATTAAAACGAAAAGCAAAGGGAAAGAATTTTGGTCCTGGCCGTCGAAAGCCGTTGGTTTCACAGCCTCGTTCGCCCGCCGTCGTGAACCTCTTCTTCGGATTTATGCCCGAAGCTTGATCGTGAATTTCGTTCTCCAATTCTACACACCCAATTCATGGTATTCACATTCCTTTATGTAGACTTCATGCAGCTCGAGCAGATTTGAGAGGCTGTTACGAATTGTGGGGAGATCTGGATCAGTTTGGAAAGTAGTTGAGATTAGGAAGAATTTCCAAATCTTCAAAGATATTCTTGTTTCCAAATTTGAATTTGAATTGATTCTTCCTTCTATTTAGTGATTCTTCTAGCTTTTATCTTCATTAATCTTCAGCAGTTGCATGGAAACAAAAATCCCATAATAATAAAAAATATACGAAATATCAGGCAAAATCACGTAAAAATAGCGTTACTGATGTTGTGGCATCGTTGCAGCAATATCCCTAAAAATCCGATTATTTCAGTTACATCATTACTGATTCCTAGCAATTTGACCAATAAAACCTCGTGAATATTAAGTCTTTTTTAGACTTAACACTCATGTTTCTTGAAAAGTCACCTCTTGTTTTATTATTTTCCTTCTTTTTCTAATGTGATGTGTGCTTCTTGAATGAACCGTCAAAATTTTACAGCTCTCTTAATTGATGTTTTAGGATTAAGATTTTGATTAGATGAATTTTACAAAACTTATCTAGTCAGAAGGTAAAGAGATAAAAGTAAAATCTGATGGTGGCACCTCATGCTTCTTAAAAAACTACCTCTTGCTTTATAATCTCCTTTTTTTAATGTGATCAGTGCTTCTTGGATGAACCCACAAAATTTGAGGGCTCTCTGAATCGATGTTTTAGGATTAAGGTTTTGATTGGATGAATTTGACAACACTTATCTAGCTAAAAAGTAAAGAGGCAAAAGTAAAATTTGATGGTAGCACCTCATGCTTCTTAAAAAGCTACATCTTGCTTTACTGTCTCCTTTTTTTTAATGTGATAGGTGCATTTTGGATGAACTCACAAAATTTTACAGCTCACTTCTATTCTCTCCAAGTTAAAGAAGGTTAGAGAGATTTCTTATGAAATTAGAGGAATTTTTGGAGGTTAGTGCACGAAAAGAAAGAATAAAGATTAATGTATGTAAGATTCATTGTATAATGGGATTACAGAAGGGTTGTCCCAAAAGAAGGGACCAAAGGCATACATTTTTTTCTACTCGCTTATGGAGTTCTCAAACAAATCCATGGTTATCAAAAGAAAATGTATGAAAAGACCGAATGAAATGAACAAAGTTATTTTTCATAATGCATTTTATATCATATATAGAATTATTTCATAGTGCACTACTAACTGAGTAATAGGCTCATTATATGAACTTTGTAATGTAGGTAAGGATGATGATGAAGTTCATTTCATTGATGATCACAATGGTAGCTGGTGAAGCTTGGCCATGACGAGGATTTGCGGTTGCTAGAGCAAATGTGACTAGTGGAAAAAGTTCTTAAATGTTTTAAATGTTATATAGCTTTGAATAACTACAATAGGTCGTTTGTAAAAGCAATGTTTTGAAAAGAAAAGTTTATGTAAAAACCTAGTTTGATTTATGTAAATAAAAGTATTTCTATATCTTTCTTTACAATACAAAATAGGCTGGTTACTTAATGTTTTGCTATATTATATGGATGAAAGAATGAGTTCTTACTTTTGCAAATGTCTTCCGTTGTAAATGATCAAAAATGCTTTTAAACAATGACGTGTCTAGATACTAGAAAACCAAAAAAAAATGGATGTGACAGTTATTGTATCAGAGCCACCGTGTTACAACATTATTTCTATAGGCCGCCTAACAATGCAAATTTTTTGCATGAAGTCGCTTTATCAACTGTAAGTTTTACATTTAAAGCCATTGTTTAATATATTACTTATTTTATGCCTTATTTAGAACTAATACCACGTTGAGGGACAACATAGAGGGCAAGATGATAAAGATGATGTAATTAAGAGACTGTCTGAAATTGTGGATCGATAGTTTCAATAACTTGAACATTATATGAATAGAGAAGATCAAGGAACTTCTCGCTTGCATGCTTCTAGAGATTTAAGTTGTGAAAGGTTTCGTCAACTCCATCCACCAAATTTTGACGGATAGTCCACATATCTTATTTATGTTGAGAATGGATCCAGACTATAGAAGACATGTTCGATTATGCAAAAATTAAAGAAGGAGAAAAAGTCACATGTGCTGTTTTTTATGCTGTGAAAGGATGCACAATTTTGGTGGACTCAATTAAAGCCATCACATATGTCAAAGAAATGACGTGCATAAATTCAAGAGATATTTTATAATAAATATTTTAGCAAGACAGTACGTACTAGTAAGTTGGTGGAGTGTGTGCAACTACGGTAAACATGATCAATATCAGAGTATATTTGGAAATTTGAAGTGTTATCCCGCTTTGCTTCACATTTGGTTGCCAATAATGAGCACAAGGTGCTTTAATTTATTTAGGGCTTGAAGGTTGAAATATATCAGGGAGTGAAGATATTTGGAACACAAGATGTGCCATATTCAAAAATTGTATTGAAGGAACATAAGTTCCTTGAATTTTAGGAGGCGGAACATAAGTTCCAGAATCAACGGGAGACTTAAAGAAGTTTTTTTAAAACACGCAACAAACGAAAGGCGTAAAGACCCAGTGACGAGAAGATTGATCAAGGGAAGAAAAATAGTTACAAAAACCTTCTCAAATGATCTATAATGCTCCAAATGTAAGAAGAACCATCTGGGTTAATGTCTTTTTGGAACAAACAAATGCTTTAAGTGCAAAGGAGCTCAGAAAATGTAGAGTTTGGAACTCAGAAAATGTAGAGTTTGATCTATTGGAATCTCATCCCCAAGTTATCCACTATACCATTAAATGCCAAGTCAGCAAACTTTCCATCATTGCCTCTTTTGTCTATGGCCTCCATTCTATCATGGAAAGAAGAGATCTATGGAATAATCTAGCTAATGCTAACCCCTTCTTTTCAAGCCCTGGCTAATCATGGGGGATTTCAATGCGGTTCTATCTCCAGAAGATCACAAAAGCGATGTCCAAGTCTCTAATAGAGAAATGAATGATTTCAAAGATTGCTGCTCCAATCTAGGACTTACGGACCTCCCTTCTTCTGTTAGTTTTTTCACTTGGTAGTCTAATGGAAGGGTGTGGTCAAAATTAGATAGAGCCCTTATTGACAATGACTGGCTGTTAAATTGCCCACATGCTGAGGCTAAATTCCTTCCCCCAAGTCTCTCTAATCATACACCATGTGTTGTATCCACGTACGACTCTAATCCTCTAGGTAAGATTCTGTGGAAATTTTACAACATGTGGACTGACCATGATCGTTTCCTTGACATTGTTGACTCTCTATAGAAGAGGCCAGAACATGGCAATCACCAATACATTCTAAGATCAAAGCTCAAAAGCCTCAAATGTGGCCTCAAAGAGCTCAATGACATCAATTTCTCTCACATCTCTGCTAGGGCTAGGAAAGCTAAGGAGGACCTAAAAAACGCTCAAGAAAAATTTCTATTTGGTTCCTTTAGTCCCGATTCTCCCCACGCCCTCTCGGACCTTAGGAACAAAATGATCAATCTAAGCACAGTGGAAAAGTGCTTCTACTAGCAGAAGGCTAAGTGCAAATATCTACTAGAGAGTGATAAACCTACAAAATTCTTTCACTGTCTTGTCAAAAGAAATGCTAAGCGGAACTTCATAACTTCTATCATGAAATCTGACGGCTCGTGGACCTCTTCCTTAGCCCAAGTCTCAGATGAGTTACTAAGTTACTTTAGAAATCTGCTGGGAATAACCGAATGCTCTATTCCCATGGATCCAAACGTCATCAAGATAGGCCTACTGATTTCTTTGGACCTTCATACTTCTCTAACCAAAGTTGTCTCCTCAGATGAAAGCTACACCACCCTGCTTAGTATTGACATGATAAAGCTCCCGGCCCCGATGGATACACTTCAAAATTTTTCAAAAAAACCTGGGACATAACTGGCAAGGATTTTGTAGGAGCTACTAGTCGCCTTCTGAAGAAATGGAACCATGCAATAATTTCTCTAATACCTAAGAAGATCCATGCTTCGGAGGCCAAAGACTTTAGGCCCATTTCCTGTTGTTATGTCTTCTACAAGGTCATTGCCAAAATCATAGCAGTTAGATTATCATGACCTTGGATGCTGTCATTGACCCTGCTCAAGCTGCCTTTATCAAAGGTAGAAATATGATTGAAAATATACATCTTATGCAAAAGCTCATCAAGAAATACAATACTAAACGAACTTCCCCTAGATGTTTCATCAAAATTTATCTCTTGAAAGCTTTTGATTCAGTATCTTGGAATTTCCTAAAAAACATCCTTCTAGCTCTAGGTTTTTCCAGATATCTTTGTAGCTTGGATCGTCGAATGTGTTTTGAATACATCTTATTCAATCTCGATCAATGGCAGATTGCATGGGTATTTCTTGGGTTCCAAAGGTCTAAGGCAAGGGGACCCATTGTCTCCTTATCTCTTTGTCATTTGCCTTGAGTAACTCTCCAGACTCATCTGTTGGAGGCTTTCAAACTCAGGATACAAATTTTATCCAATTTTTAAACCATTAGGGCTCACACATCTTGCCTTTGATGAGAACCTCCTCCTACTTTCTAGGGGGACTCCATTTCCATCCAATTACTCCTTTCGTGTCTTGCAGATTTCAGAAAGGTCTCCGGACTTTGGGTGAATTTCCTCAAATCTAACATTTTTTCCATTGGAATTAAGGATCATGATCTTCGGTAAATTCTTTGATCCACCAATCTTGACCTAAGAAAAATGCCATTCCACTATCTTGGCATTCCCCTTGTTGCAAAGAAGCTCAATTCAAATAATTATGACAGCCCTATTTGTAAGCTCAAGAACTATGTCAATAGTTGTAGTGTTGTCACTCTCCAAACGTTGGGGAAGTCCAACCCAAACATTGTCTGGTCAGATTCTTGCCTCCCTAAAGAAGAAGGAGGCCTGGATTTTTGAGACCTTGAGACATGGAATATAGCCCTTCTATCCAAAACACTCTGGAATATTCATGGAAAGAAAGACACATTGTGGTACAGGTGAATCCAACACTTCTACATCAAACAAGTTGAATTTTGAGATTGGAAGGTTAGATATTGCACCTCTCCCCTCTTTAGGAAACTCCTGCAAATTTGTGATATCATCAAGGACAAGTCAAGATCTAAGAAATTAGCTGAAGCAAATCTCACTGCTTGGAAACTTGGATCCCAAAATAAAGGTCTTTCCAAAGTCTACAATTTCTTCAGACCTTCAGCCCCCAGAAAGCCTTGGTGTAAAGTAGTCTGGGCATGTGGTCCAATCCCAAAGCACTCTTTCATTCTTTGGCTTACAGCCCTGGGTCGGTTGAAAACAAAAAACAGACTTTCCTTTGTAGGAATCGAAGATTCTTGTGCTTTTTGTGCCTCCCATCCGAAATCTGCCTCACACCTCTTTTTTTCATGCAATTTTTCTTCTATTATTTTGATGGCCATCAAACACAAATTTGGCTTCTCCAGAAACATGTCTTCCCTTGCAAGCGCTATAAAATGGACAATCAAAGAAGCTAAGAAAAAGAACTCTAAAAAAACTCTAACCCTCATAATCATTCTATCATCCATAGTTTACCACCTGTGGGCTATCCGTAACTCCCATACTTTTGAGGGAAAATTTGATCATCCTGACTTGGTGATTAAACGTATAGAGCTCCATGTTGTCAAACTCCTATATTAACATTATCCATATCTTTTAGCTAGGATTGAATCTCTCTTAGACTTTCAACCCTAAATCCACACACCATAGACCTCATTTTGGCCTTCCACCTACCAGATCATGTGTCCAAGGGGTTCGGTATGTTTCGTTTTGTGTTTTCTAATATCACTATTGTTTTGTTATTATTGCTTTATTGCAGGTGCTATTGTAACCTTGTTTTATTAGTAATACGTTGTAGAATCGATTTGTGTTTTTTTATCGGATATATAGTTGGTTACTAGTCTATGCATGTGATGTGACAATGCGCCAATGTGTGGCTTCCCTTGCTCCATTTGTGCTATCATTTCACTTTAACTTTGGCCTTCTGCTGGATGAGTTGCTAACCTGTAGCTTCCTCCTTTTGGGCTAAGGTTCTAGAGGAAAAACTGTAAGCTTTTTTTTTTATCAATATAATTTACTTATTCAAAAAAAA
>QAOC01021414.1:59758-79761 GCA_003255005.1 Begonia fuchsioides
TTCAAAATCCATAATTCTATAGTCCGGTTTTGCTTTACCAACTTCAAATAAACATAACTTTCTCTCAGAAAGTTTAATAAGAATGATCTACCTATAAATCTTCTTATCTTGACGTCTACTACAACTTTGTAGAGGAATACTTTGCCATTTATGCTCTTATAAGGCATGTTAGTATTGAAACATAGAAACTACTCTGTTACCAACTTCTAACCAAATCTATAACTTTCTCTATACCTTTCCAATTCAAGAAATTCTTATTGATGTAGTTTTATCTACTAATCTAGTAAATTTCATTAGAAGAAATCGACTTCATGTAATGACCCTAAAACCTCGGAATTAGGTAAACACCAAAATTGTTTCCAATTCGTCTCCATATTCGTCTTTTCTTAGTACATTTCATTCTTTAAACATAAAACATTATATTAAAAAAGTGGGGTGTTACAATAATGATGTGCTTGGTACATCCATACTATGCATGTTCACGAGCATCTCAGACATTCTGTTTTCAAGAAAGTTTTAAGATATTTACATGAATGAGATTTCATATCAAACAGAATATAAAAATGGTTGTTTTAGGTTATGCTAGAATAATCAACAAAAGACAAAGATAAAAAGAAAGATAGGGAAAGTTATGTAATTGTCATTGGGAAAGAGTTTGAGTTGGCTGTCCTCGTAGGTGGACTCAAGTTTATGGTCTCTCAACTCTTGGAATCGAGTTGTTTGTTCCCTTAGGTGGACTAAAGTTTGTGGTCTCTCGTTCTTTAACAGAAAGCCCAAAAGATGAGAAAGTATATAAATTAAATGAAAGAAATACCTAGAATAAAACAAAAAGAAAAATTTTACTTATGCATATCACATACATATTCATGTATATCTTATACTGCTTAATGAGCCTTATGCTCCTAGATGATTTTTAAGATGTAGGTAAGGAAGACGTGGACTGAGAGGTGCATGAGATGGATTGCTTTGTTCATGGGAATGATTGTTACTGTTTGAGCGAATTTTGACCCATGGGCAAGAATTTTGAAGAATAGTAAATAATGATTAGCAAAAGAAGTTTTCAACTTTGTATATATTGCTTCTAAATAGTTTAATGGGCCTAACATATTGCAAATGTGTTTTAATTAAATTTAGTTGCATGTTTTCCTTAAAGGATTTTTACGAGAAAATGTTTTCCGCTGCAAGTAAAAAAATGAAGAATATATTTTGAGTTAGGAAGGATGTTACAAACTTATGGTATCAGAGGCCAGGTCAAAATCGTTTCTACAGACAGCTTGACAGTAAAACTACCACCATGAATGAGCTCCAACATTAGTAAGTTTTTCTTATTAGAAGTGAAGAAGTATTTGCTTATACATTATTGCTCGATGTAGAATAAGTACAAAATGATAAGAGAAAATCATGCATGAGATGAGGTCATTAATCGGCTGTAAGATATTATTGATCGCCAATTTCAAAAATTGGAAAGATTAATGGCTCGTGAAGAACAAGTGAATCCCCGTGTGGTTTGGACGAGAGATCTTAGTTGTGAAAGGTTTCACTGCCTACACCCTCCAAGTTTTGATGGCCAATCATCGGACCCAACATATGCTGAAGAGTGGGTTCAAACACTTGAAGATATGTTTGATTACGCTTAAATTTAGGAAGGGGAGAAAGTTATTTGTGCAACATATATGTTAGCAAAAGATGAATGATATTGGTGGGACACTGTGAAAGCTACCAATAATGTTCAAACCATGTCGTGGGAGTAATTCAAAGAAGTGTTTTACGAGAAGTATTTAAGTCGAACAACCATAACAAGTAAATTAGTGGAGTTTGTATAACAACGTCAAACTGGAAATGTGGCTTAATATGTACGGAATTTTAGGCCCTGGCTCGTTTTGCTATCCATTTAGTTAGCAACAATGAGCATAAAATGCAACAATTCACCCAAGGCCTAAAAGCTGAAATTTATAGCGGTGTAAAAATTTTAGGTACGCATGGAATATCGTACGCATCAGTGGTAACTAAAGCTTTCAAAGTAAAAGAAGCCAAGGCTAAATTTCAACAACATCGAGAAAATATTAAGAAATTTTACACTGAAAGCCAGTCATAGTATTACTATGATCTAGGAGAAGAATGGTAAAAGACAAGGAGAAGAATTACAAAATCAAGGCCAAGAAAATTCAGAAGTCTTCTCAACCACAACAATGTCTAAAATATAAAAGGGTACATCTAGGAGAATGCTTGAAAGGTACTGGACAATGTTATCAACGCAAGCAACTAGGGCACATCTCTAAATTTTGCCTGATGTTGGACAAGGAGAAACCAAAGGTGACATCACGTGCTTTTGCAATGATACAGCCAGAAGAGGCAAATGAATCTGTAGCTGTGTCAGGTACGATTTATATTATGGATATGTCTAGTTATAACTTGATTGATTCTGGCACAACTCACTTGTTTATTTCACTTGAGTTTATACCTATGCTTAATTGCTACCCTTAAGTATGAGTATGATCTGATGCTACCTTCAGGTAAGCATTTATACTTAAGTCATGTGTTACAGGAGTGCATAGTTAATATAGATGATAGGATACTATATGCTGATTTCACAATCATGAAAATGAAGGGTTATGATGCAATTCTNACCCTTAAGAGGCATAGTATGAGTATGATCTGATGCTACCTTCAGGTAAGCATTTATACTTAAGTCATGTGTTACAGGAGTGCATAGTTAATATAGATGATAGGATACTATATGCTGATTTCACAATCATGAAAATGAAGGGTTATGATGCAATTCTGGGAAAGGATTGGCTGCATTGACATTATGCAAAAATTAATTGTAGGACAAAGATTTTTTTTTTTATCTTCTGGGTGCAGGAAATTGTTCTTTTCAAGCAGTTAAGTATGCAAAGAAAATGCCGATTATATCAGCTATTAATGTTCAACAATTACTGAAAAGCAGGTGTGAAGGATTCTTGGTATGTATTATTGATACTCGTAAACAACCAAGTATCCAACTGAAGAAAATCTCGGTAGTACATAATTTTACATAGGTTTTTCTCGATGATCTTCCGGGTTTGCCACTAGATCGAGAGATTGAATTCATAATTGATGTATACCCTGACTCAGAACAGATATGTTTCAAGTATGGAATGGGGAACAAAATGGCTATCAGGTGAGAAATAAGCAAAGAAAAGGGGCCAGAAATGGGTGTGATTGGGGGAGGTGATTCTCAAGTTTCATACTGAGTTTACAACTGATATTTGAAGGGATTTTTTTGTTATAATTTTGGTCATTGTAACAAAACTCTTTATCGGAGTCCTTTGTTGCTTGATGTTGAGGCCTCCTTATGCCATTTCTGGGTCTTCTCCTTGGAGATGGGGTTAGAGGGGGCCTCATTGGAGGAAAGGCTGTCTCTAACCTTTGGAACACCATCTCAAACTTCTTGAGAATTGTATCTAGCTGCCCTTGTATGCTAGACTTCGCTACATCAGGGTTAGAGGTCGCCGGAGGTGGGTTTTGTAGTGGAATATGGTCTCGGTTAGGGTTGTCGTTGGCTCCACTTCGAGTCATCATGCCTTAACTCAACAAGCTAGCCAAAACGATAGCAAAATGGAAGAGTGGTAAGGGAAGAATGGCTCTAATACCAAATGATATGTTTCAAGTATGGAATGGGGAACAAAATGGTTATCGAGTGAGAAATAAGCAAAGAAAAGGGGCTAGAAATTGGTATTATTGGGGAAGGTGGTTCTCAGTTTCATACAAATTTTGCAACTGAGATATAGAGGGATTTTTAAAAAATGAGAGGGGAGCGTAACCTCTAAAAATGAGGGTAAAATCTTTGGGGAATCATGAGATATGCAGACGAGAGTATCTGGTGCTAAAAAAGGGATGATCGAAAAAGAAAATGGAGTTGATCGGAAAATGGGAAATAACCGAAGATAGAGAAGAGCTAATATGGATTACACACTTACCCTAAGACCACAGGGGAGTGGTTGAAGTCGTGTAGCACGGCCTAGCTCACCCTAACCACGGAAGGGGAGAAAAAACTTTGAAGAACACTCTCGGATGTCGCCAGATTTTACTCACCGAGAGCCGAGTCTTAGAGGGGAAAAACTCTTTGTATTGACTAAAAATTGAGTACAAACCTAGGTGACAAGAGGGTTTAAACCTCTCTCAAACTAAAGAGGTAAAACTCAATCGGATGGAAACCAAAGGCCATACCCGATTTGGTGCATGCACAAAAAGAATGGTGGAAAGGACCACCCAACACTTACCTGATTTGGGGGTGGACAAGGATTGGTGGTCCCCAATTTTGGTCCCCCCATTAAGTTACTTTTGAGCAAAACCCTCAAAAGTAAAAACTCATGCAAAAGTAAAAACCCATAGAAATCCACTTCCAACCCATAAAACCCTAGATAATTTTTTGTGCAAAAGTAAAAAGCATAAAATAAAACTAGAGAGAGAGAGATCCAATAAGGTTTGCGCCTTTCTTCATTGGCTCTGCCCTATGCTCGACCTATACCCGGCTTGTACCCGGTTCGGCCTCCTCCCTTGCCTCGGATTTATACTTCCCTCCATGGTGTTCCAAGCTCGTAGACGACTCGATCTCGGCCTCCATTTCCAAAGGCTCTGAACTAGTTTCCTATATGAGGAGATGTTTGGGTTGCTCCAAGTCCTTCGGGGTAGGTTCCTCCATAATTATTCTGTGCTCATCATTTCTTACAAAAAGAGGAAATTGGTTAGAAAACTCCTTAGATCAGGCTCGGATGATAGCTCCTTGAGGTATGGCTCTATGCAAGGCATCATGTGGCATGTCAAGAACCGATATCTAAACCCTAGCTAAATTAATGGAGCTAAAAAGCAATTGGAAGAATTGATGAGCAAGGGATTCATTCTACCAAGCTTTCCCCTTGGGGATCCCTGGTGTTATTTGTAAAGAAGAAGGATAGAACAATGAGAATGTGCATCGATTATAGAGAGTTGAATAAGCTAACGGTAAAGAATAAGTATCCTTTACAAGAAATAGATGATTTATTGGATCAACTCATTGGTGCACGAGTTTTCTCAAAGATAGACTTATATTTGGGTTATTATCAACTTGAAGTAAAGTCCGAAGATATTCCAAAGAAAAATATTTCATATGAGGTATGGGTATTATGAGTTTTTGGTAATGTCCTTTGGTTTAACAAATGCACCTGCAGCATTTACGGACTTAATGAATAGAGTGTTTTGTAATTTTTTATGCAAATTTATAATCGTTTTTATTGTTGATATCCTCATCTATTCAAGAAGCGAAGAAGAACATGAAAAGCATTTGAAGATTGTTTTAGATAAACTGAGGCAACACAAGTTACATGCAAAATTTTCCAAACGCGAATTTTGGTTGGATCGAGTGAATTTTTTGGTCATGTTATCTTCAAAAATGGTATTTCCATAGATCAAGCAAACATTTAAGTAATAAAGATTGGCCACAGCCAAGGACTATGCGAGATGTACGGAGTTTCCTTGGGCTTTAGGTTATTATAAAAAATTCATATAAGGATTTTCAAAAATTGCTATGCCTTTAACTCGATTAACCAAGAAGAACGTGAAATTCTGGTGGTTAGTTGATTGTGCACAAAGTTTTCAGGAATTAGAAGATAAATTGACCACAACCCTAGCATTAAAACTTTCAAATAAAGATGGATGTTTTATTATTTACTGTGAGGCATGAAAGATAGGTCTTGGATGTGTACTTATGCAAGATGGGAAGGTGATTGTATTACAATGAGATCCAAAGATTCAATCTAGCGCTTATAACAAAAGTGACCAGTAAGATGACTGCATTAATGGTTAGACCTACACTTTTTGATGAGATCAAAAATGAATCTTAATGATTTAGAGCTTGGTGCTATAATTTTTTATCTGAAAATATGGAGGCACTATTTATATGGAAAGTCATGAAGTATATTCTAACCATAAAAATTTGAAGTTTATTTTTATACAAAAAGACCTTAATATGGGACAACGGAGGCGGTTGGAATTCATCAAGGATTATGACTTTCAAATTAAGTTCCACCAGGGAAAAGCCAACATTGCATTAATGGTTAGACCTACACTTTTGGATGAGATTAAAGAGACACAATTGAGAGATCCAAGATATTTGGATTATAAGTCAAAAATGTATATTGATGAATCTATTGAATTTCATTGTTCAGATTATGGCATTTTAAAATTCAAAAACCGATGGTATGTACCATAAGATTCAGATTTACGAAGAAAGGTCTTATCTGAAGCACATTCATTTACATTCTCAGTACATCCTGGAAGTAAAGAAATGTATAAAAATTTGAAGTTACACTTTTGGTGGCTGAATATGAACGAAGACATTGCAAATTGTATTAAATTATGTCTAATTTGCCAACAAGTAAAGGCAGAACACAAACATCCAATAGGAACTCTCCAATCCTTGCCCATCCCACAGTAGAAGTGGGAATATATTTCAATGAATTTTTTTTTAACTACCCAAAATTATAAAAAGACATGATGGCAAATGGGTAATCATACATAACATAAGGATAGCTCAGAGCCGACAAAAGAGTTATGCCGATCAACAAAGAAGGGTGTTAGAATTTAATGAGGGGGATGAAGTATTTTTCAAGGTTTCCCCATTTAAAGGAGTAGTAAGATTTGGAAGAAAGGACAAGCTTAGCCCAAGATTTATTTCTTATTAAGAAAAAGGTTGGAGGAAGGGCATATGAATTAAATCTACCCTTATCAATGGCCGAAGTGCACAATGTGTTTCATGTATCTATGCTAAGGAAGTACTTAAGAGATCTATCTCAAGTGGTACTATAAGAAGAAATTAAAATTCGACAGACATTGAAGGATACAGAGCAAGCAGTTTTAATTCTCTATTACTTGACCAAAGAATTTCGAAATAAAAAGATCTCTTTAGTTAAAGTTCTTGGGAGTAATCACCAGGTAGAAAAAGCAATCTATGAAAACGAAAATGATATGAGAAGTCAATTCCCTCATTTGTTTGATGCTTGAAATTTTGAGAATAAAATTTTTGTAAGGAGGATAGATTGTAATACTAGTGTTAATATTAAGTTATTAAATAGTGCAAGAAAAAATTATTTGAAGTGATACATGCAAAATCAGGAGTAGGAAAAGAAGCCGAATTGAAATATGACACATGCCACTATAGGATTGATAGCTAATCATGATTAAGACATAATTCGTGAAAATTATGGGGTTATTAGGGTTTACTAATCATGATTAATTAAGTAAACTCTGAGGATTAACTTAGAACTAATGTAAAAAATTGTAAGTTGATTGTGAGTGGTACACGAAAATTAGAATTTTTGTTTCATGGTTCTATTTATTGGTTAACTAATCATGTTAGAATATCATATATATGTCTATGATTGATGGAAATTTAGAGTTCTTAGAGGTTGTGCATATTTCATCAAAGTTGACACAAAATTGTCAATTCTATATAATTTTAGATTTTGTGTCTAAAACTAATGATAGATTAATCCAATGTCCTAGCTCTTTTAGCACGTCAAATTAGACACCTTGAGTTACATATGGGCTTTGAAAACATATCATTTCATGGTGTATGGAACAAGTTATGATATTTTAAAGTTATCACAAAACAAGGCATTGATTTAAAAAATTACGAATGATATTAGGTAATTGAGGTGAAGGTGGTTCATAATTGTGCCTACTACTAGAAAGACTTGCTAAGGATAAACGAGGTCAATAGTATTGTGTGTTTTTTGCCATTAATTGGGTCTACATCATATAACAATAGGACTTTGTTTTAATATATAGTTGTATGCTTCAAGATGAGATGCACGTATAAAATATTGTAGAAAAGCATGATTTGGTTTATGATATGATGAATTGTTGCTTTAATGTAATGAATATTATTTAATTGCTTGACACGTTCATATCGAGCATGTTCACGAACATCTCATGCATCGTGTTTTCTAGAAAGTTACAAACTATTTACATGCATGAGATTTAATATGAAACATAATATGAAAATGGTTGTTTTGGGTTGAGCTCGAATAATTAATGAAATAGAAAGATAAAAGAAAGAAAGAGAAATTTACATAAATGTCAGTAGAAAAGGGTTTGAGTTGGTTGTCCTGCTAGATGGACTCAAGTTTGTGGTCTTTCAACCTTGGAATCGAGTTGGTTGTCCTTAGATGGACTCAAGTTTGAGGTCGTTCCTTTCCAAGAAGCCCCAACAATGAGGAATTATAAAAAGTAAAAGAAAGAAAGAACTAGAATAACTTGGATGCCTTTAAATAGGCTACACACTTTCTAAACTAACAACGAGTAAATTAGGAAATAGAAAGTAATTAGAAAATTTAACTAAATAATAGAATATAAGAAAGAATTTTTGGAATTGTTGTGGGCACTTCTGTTTCGGTAAAATGTGAATTTTTCCAAGAAAACAACTTCCGATTTTTCTTATCCAGGCCATTCCAAACAGATCTTGAAGGAAACTACAAGTTTTTGTAAAAACATTTTTTAAATAACTTTGGGAAGGTTGTTGAATCTGCCAATAAGTTCTTGCTGGTCAAGTAAAAGTTTGATTTAAGGAAAGTTGCATGTACTTTCCTATTTCCTTTGCCCCTTTAATCAAACNAGGTTGCAACCTATTTTTCCTTCTACTTGCAAATCTTTCTTTCCTTAGGTGAATCCAAACCCAATCTCCAGGCTCGAATACGACTTTTTTTTGGATTTTGTTTGCTTACAGCGCATAATAGTGATTTTTCTATTCTATATTCTCCATGACCTTTGTATCCAAATCCCTAACAAATTCTGTCTTTTTCATTCCATCAAAATTAAGAAACTCATTAGTAGGCAAAGTGATATGATCTTAACTGATAAAGATTTATCAATGATTAAATGCGGCATATAAAAAAGTAAAGATAGAAAATAGAACCTTGACCCCAAGTCGACGAATGTTTTAACCTTAGCTTAGAAAGAGCTTAAGACCCGAAACAATAGCGCGACTAAGAACCTTGAATAGGAAAGATGCCACCAATGAAGGGATTACATTTGATAAGTCAGAAACGACGTTGTTAGACTTGCAATGAAAGACCAAACAACACGTTGAAAAGGAAAAGTTCTCTCACAATATGATTCTCAAAACTCAAGTTGATTTCAAATGATAAACCTAGTACATATTTATAGGACTCATTCCTCACATAATTTCTCTTCTCTCAACTTCACCCACTTTCTCACCAACTTTCTTACCTACTTTCCTTATGACATGCAACATAGATTATAAATAATCTATTATAATACATAAGGTAAGTACATAATAGTCTAATTCATAATAATGTAATCTTGTCCCATGTGCACTTGATTGCATGTCATGCATTTAAATTTGATGTTGTCGGGAACCATAACGCTGTCACAATTGAGAAGTTCTTGGATATATACGCTAAATTTTTCACCAAACTTCTTTTCTCGATCTAGTGTCATATTTGGGTCCATGCTTACGCAGATGCATTTAATTCTTCCCCTTTGCTCTTCGTGATGTCCTCATCACGAAGGTAACATATCCATAGGAGTTAAAGTATTAAAATCATACACTATTTCAAATGGTGAATAAGATGTAGTTGAATGAATAACTATATTATATGAAAATTCAACATGTGGTAGAAATTTCTCCCATTGTTTCAAATTCTTAGAAATAATAGCCCTTAACAAAGTAGATATTGTTTTATTGACTACCTCACTTTGTTCGTCCATTTGTGGGTGTGCTACAATTGACAACAAACGTTTAGTGCCTAACTTATTCCACAAAGTTATTCACTTAAAAATTTAATACCTCGATCACTCATAAAAGTTTTTTTGTAAGTCATGCAACTGTACAATCTCTTTAATGAATAAATTCGTAACATGTGTAGCATCATTAGATTTTGAGCATGCTTTTCACTTTGTGTTTTTGGAAAACCAATAACAAATTCAATCAAAATATTAATCCAAAGTTGACTAAGTACTAGGATAGGAGTATACTTTCTGTGTGATTTGATTTTTGATTTAGCTTTCCTACGCACGATACATTTATCCCAAATTTCTTACACATCATGTCTCATTTTTTGCCAATAAAAGTGCTCACATAAAATATTTAAGGTTTTGCTCACTCTAAAATGTCTGATTAATCCTCATGCATGAGTTTCCCTAACAAATAATTCTCTCAATGAACATTTAGGAACACAAAGTTTATCTTTTTTTAAACAAATATTTTTTATTTAGCTTTCCTACATTTGATACAATTATCACAAATTATTTGCACATCATGCCTCATTTTTTTTCCAATGTGCTCACATAAAATATTTTAGGTTGCTCACTCCAAAATGTCCCATTAATCATCATCCATGAGTTTCCCTAACAAATAGTTCTCTCAATGAACATTTAGGAACACAAAGTTTATCTTTTTTAAACAAATATTTTTTATTTATATTTCCTATACTTGATACATTTATCACAAATTGATTGACATCATGTGTCATTTTTTGCCAATAAAAGTGCTCTCATAAAATATTAAAGGTTTTGCTCACTCCAAAATGTCCCATTAATCCTCATGCATGAGTTTCCCTAACAAATAGTTCTCTCAATGAACATTTAGGAACACAAAGTTTATCTTTTTTTAAAAAAATCTTTTTTATTTAGCTTTCCTACACTCGATACATTTATCACAAATTGATTGCACATAATGTCTCATTTTTTTCCAATAAAAGTGCTAACATAAAATACTTAAGGTTTTGCTCACTCCAAAATGTCTCATTAATCCTCATGCATGAGTTTCACTAACAAATAGTTCTCTCAATGAACATTTAGGAAAACAAAGTTTATTTTTTTAAAAAAAATCTTTTTTATTTAGCTTTCTTACATTCGATACAATTATCACAAATTGTTTGCACATCATGTCTCTTTTTTACCAATAAAAGTGCTCACATAAAACATTTAATGTTTTGCTTACTCCAAAATGTCCCATTAATCCTGATGCATGAGTTTCCCTAACAAATAGTTCTCTCAATGAACATTTAGAAACACAAAGTTTATTTTTTCACATAATTTTCAAAATTCACAAAATCAAAATCTACTTCATATAATTCTTTAACTAATTCAAATTCAACCAATTTAGATTGTAAGGAAGTTAGAAGTACGTACCTTCAAGATAAAATTCATCTTGGATTGTAGATTCAAGAGTGAGATCGGAGACTTACCTCACAACAAATCACATACAGTTGAGAAATGATAGAAAAGTAAACAAATCTACAATCTTACTCTTCAATCTCTCTTTCACGAAGTGAGAAAGATTGCAGTAAGTCACTAGTTTAACAATTGGGAAAGGGATGATAAAAGTCTCACACACACATGGATATTACTCATTGAATAGAATGAAAGAGTATTTGGAGGATTCCTCAACAAACTAAAGCAAGTAAATGCTCTTGATATTATGGGTCAAACAACCTCCACAAAATGTACTAAGGAAGGCTTACATAACCTAAAATTACATGCATCACTTTTTTGCCTAGGGTTAGCTAAAATATGTTAACAAAAAGTACACTAGAAAAGTAGTCGCAGATGAAAAAGTAATGTGAATGCTCCAAAATAGTTTTCTTCCATTGAATGCTTGCAAGCTGCTTGTCCACACATGAGTGGAGGAGGTGAAAGTGATAAAAAAAAAGGTGTAAGTCTTTCACTTAATGGCTGCAAAGATGGTGGCTTGCAGAGATTTTACAAACAAAAAGGTGGAGTCTATCACTTTATGGCTACAAAAAAGGTGATATGAAATGAATGGTGGGCTTGTAGATATTTTTTTGAGATCACATTTGATGAAGTTAAGGTGATAAAAGTAGAAGTCTTATCTCTTGGTGGCTTAAAAAATAAGATGCTATGAAAGGAATGGTGGGCTTCTAGGGATTTTTACCAGCTTTTCTCTAATTGGAAGAATGTGAGGTCAAATGAGATACAACAACCAAATTATTGCAAAAAGTATGTTGCTGGAGACCCAAAAGAAGTTTTTCACCTAATGCTTTTCTCATAAAAAATGGCTAGGCAAAAAAGTATAAAAAGTTAATCTTGGGCAGTTTGGTTCGACCTCCATCATGCTCAATAATCCTAAAGTTTGATTGGAACAATTATCTTGTTGCCAAGTTATCAAATGGTACGGAAATTCTTGAAGAAAGCTTTTTTCTCTTTAATATTCTTGAAGTGTTTACCTATAAAACGAGCAAGCAAGTTAGTTAATTTGTTAGCTTGGCTCCTTGTAATGATTCTTCTCCGAATTATCAAACAAGCAGCTTGACCCAGACCAAATTTGTCGGTAAGAACCAAAGCTATTAAAGTTGATTTATCAATAATTAACTTGATGAAGATCAAGTTCTTTTGACATGCCACGAGATACTTTGCCTCAAGGAGACATCACCCGTTGCTGAGCCAAATTTTATCTAACAAGTTTGCTCATTCTGTACGAAAAAGTTTACGAGGTGTTGCGTTGACGGAACCTTCTTCCAAGAATCGGGAGCAGCCTAAGAATCTCATCCTATGGCTAGATCATAAAGGAGACACAAAGCTTTGCAGCCGAGAAGACTCAATGGGCCGATTTGAAGGATTTGAGCCAACCGAGCCACCCGACACTTAAACGCATGAAACATGCAAGTTATTTTTTTTGCAAATTTTACTCAAGGTTTAGCTTTATTTTATAGCTGAATAATTCTCACATGGGTTTGGATGAGTGTGACATGGGTATTGTTGTGTATTGCATGGGTATGGAGTGGGTTTTGTGGGTTTTTAGTGGGTTTTTGCATGGGTTTCATGGGTCTCATGTAATGGCTGATTTCTTCCCACTCTCTCCCACGTAAAGTGGTCCCATTTTCCTTGAAGATTTCGTGGGTTAGGTGAAGGATATCTAGAACTAATTTTCATTTAAATTTTAGAGTCATGCATATGCCATTTTGTTTAGGGTTTGGTGACTCAACCAATTAGCATCTTTTCTCTTCTTTTTGGGAGGTGTTATAAACCCTCTCGTGACACTTTTGTAAGTAGCTTTGGTTAATAGAAACTTTAAGTTTTCTTGAATTCTCCTCAGCTCCTCAAATCTCCTTCGGCACCGGTGAGTTATATCTGGCCAACCGAAAAGGTTTATTTTCCTTGGTTGTAGGCTTCTCTTCCAAGCTAGAGAAGCTAGGCCATGCTGCAATGCTCCAGCCACTCCTCATGGTCATTAGGGTGAGTTTGTAATTCATTAGCTCTTCATCCATGTCGTTTTCCCCTCCATTTTTTGACCATTCCTCCAATCTCCAGTTTCCCGGCAGATTTGAGTCTCCTCCACTTCCTTCATTATATCTCCCTCAACCGTGATCCAAATTCTCTCAAATTTGGAGATTATCTTCTTCATTCATGCACAAAAAATCCTCCAAAGTTCGGTTTCTAATTCCATCTGCCCGCCAAACTACACCTTCCTATTCCACTCTCTGTAATCCTTCCAAATTTCAGCCCCTGCTTCCATTTCTCCCATCCTAAGCCACCTCCACAAAACAGCCTCCAAACCCTCCTTCTCAGCTTCCCTCCTTTCTGAGAAACCCCCTCCCTTATTTTCTTCCTTCTTTTTATTTTCCCCTACTTGAATTGTGTCATCTTTTCAAAGAACCAAAGACCAAATTCTCTCCAGTTGTCTTTCACAATAACTTCGATGTCTTTAAATCGGCTACATAATTTCTAAGTAAATGAGGAACTAGAAAGATATTAGAAAACTAAAATATTTTTGGGAAGATTTTTAAATTTACCAAGATTCTCGAATCTACCAAAAGATTTACTTGGTGGTCAAGTAAAATTTAATACACTTCCTTGTCAAGTAAAAGATATTTCCTTTCCCCTTTAATATCTTATAGTGGGCTTAGGCTCTTGGGCTTGCATTCTTGACCATATTGCATGATATCAATATCTTCTTCAACACTTAACATAATATGCATTTTGTTTTGATGTTAAATAGATTCTTTCATTTGGATTTTCTTCACTAAACCGCATAGCTCTTCACGCATTTTCTTGGTTCTTGATATTGTCATTGGGCCTCCAATTCTTTGCAATTGGTCTTGTATCACCACTTGATCCGGATCACATAATAATGACATCTTGTCCCATGTCCACTTGAATTCATCTCATGTATTTAAATTTGATGTTGTCGGTAACAATAATGATGTCACAATTGAGAAATTCTTTGATATATATGGTTAGTTTTTCACCAAACTTCTTTGCTCGATCTCGTGTCATATTTTCTTCCATGCTTGTGCCAGTTGCATTTAATTCTTACCCTTTGCTATTCATGATGTCCTCATCATTCTCTCCTTCTTTCAAATGATTTGTCTTAAAATCATCTTCTTCATCAAAAGAGATAAATCAAAAATGTTGAATGTGGCACTAACAATAAGAAATTTGATGGGGAGAGTTATACTAATGTTGCAAGTACTATTTTGGTTGCTAAATTGGATTTATCTATCATGAAGTACTCACAACCGTATAAGCTCCAATGGTTCAACCACAGTGGAGAGTCCACAAACAAGTGTTTATCACTTTTTTGTATAGGAAAGTACGAGGATGAAGTATTATATGACATGGTGCCTACGGAAGCTGGCCACATTCTACTTGGGCATCCTTGGCAATATGATCAACGAATGACGCATGATGGATACACAAAAAAAGTATTCATTTATATTAAACAAGAGACCAATTAATCTTGTTTTTATGTCACCAAGGGAAGTACAAAAGATCAGCTATAACTTTAACAAAGTTTTTATCAAAAGAAATCAAGCAAAAAAGAAGGAAAGAGAGAAAAACAGTGTGAAGAAAACAAGAAATTGAGAGAGAAGAAAAAGAGAAGAAAAAGAGAAGAAAGAAAGAGAAAAAAATAAGAAAAAGAAGAAAAAAGAAAAAGAAAGGAAAGAAGATAAAGAGAGAAAGATTGAAACAATAAATTTCTTTATAAGATGGAGTAAAGTCAGTAGTGCGCACTTTGAGGGATAGTATATGATACTCTTATTGTAATACCCAATTTTTTTGAAGGAACAAGATCCTAACATCTTAATATACATGTTTGTGTATTAATAGCCTTGAAACTTAAGTTAATACAAATCTAAATTAATTAGTAAAGCTAACCATAGTTAAAAGATATGACACCTCCACCTTACATTTCCTCCTTAATAAGAGATATAATTTGAATAAATATTAATCATAGAATATTATTAAATGTAAATTATGATTTTATATATTAAAGTAGTGAAGCAATAAGAAAGTGCCACATGTCACCATTAGATTAATGCCTAATCATGATTAAGGTGTAATTAGTGAATGATTAAGAGGTAATTAAGGTTTACTAATCATGATTAATTAAGTTAATCTTGAAGATTACATTATTACTAATCTAGATTAATTAGTTTAAGTATGTGTGATTAAAAGATGATAATTAAGGTACTTTTACAAATATAAGCAAAAGTAAGGGCAAATATGAATTTTAAAATGGACAAATTGAATAATAAAGTAATTTTACCATAAGAACTCTCTTGAAAAGCTGAGAAACCCACGAATTCTTCATCTCTCTTCCTGATTCTCTCTGGTTTTGGAAGATTAAGTGAGGTTCTTTTGTTGGATTAAAGTTTTGGTGAAGAGTTTTTATGTTTAAAGCAAGTTTAGTTCACTCTAGAAGGAAATAGGAGAAAAGAAGAGGAAACAAAGGTCTCAAGGGTTTCGGTTTCGATCTTCCCTATTCTGAGGTATCAATTCTAACCCTAAGAACATGTTTAAATTGATGAATTTATTCGGAATGATTAATTAGGCATGTTGGTGATGTTTATATCAAGATTATGCAAAAACTTTTGTGAAAATAAGGCAGTTTTAGGGTTTGTAAATTTACTGGAAGTTCAAGTTTTCAAATGAACTGAAACTCTTCTTATGATTTGAAATAGACATTTTAAGGAGAAGAATGACATGTGAATCTCCTCAATCAAAGAAGTACAACTTAAGTTATGCCGGTTGAAGTTTCTATTATGCAACAGTTACTCGAAAATAATGTATTCTAGATAGTTTTTGATTTAGGCATATAACGTATGTTTAAATGCTTCAAATTACTTTGATGTCTTCTGATCAATTGGAGTAGAAATCTCAAGAAACATTCAGACACCTGAATAGAATTATTTAGATTAGTTTAGCTAAAGTTAAAATCGATTGAAGATCATGTTATACAAAAGCGATACTTTAAAATTAATGAATTATGTTACTTGTGTTTTAGGTTTTCAAGTGCAGCAACATGTTGATCAAGTTTTTCAATAAGGTTAAGGATTTAAGGTATGTTAATGTTGCATGTGCTTGGCCCTAAAGGGGACTACATTACAAAATTTAGGATTTTATGATTTTGCAATATTCTGGATTGTTTAGGGTGTAATGCACAATACACCGACCTCAATTTATTTGAGGATATGTTTGTGTGCCTTGTTTGATGATTGATTGATTTTGTGTTAGAATAAAGATACATGTTTAGAATGCTTGCAATGTTTGAATTATATATTTTATTGCATGTTAACATGTTCATGCATTTTAATTGTTCATGCATCATGGTTTTAAGAAAAATACGAAAATGATTTGCATGCATGATTTTCATGATAATATGCAACAGGTCAATGAGGGAGGAGCTCGAGTTAGACTGCCTCGAGGGAGGGCAACTAGTGTTTACTCTCTCCCGTGGTACCTTCAACGATCAAACCAATGAAAGAGTGAAATGAACGAAATGTACTTAAATAGTTATATGTTGGGTGGGGTTTGAGTTTGGCTGTCCCAAGAGGTTGGACTAAATGGTGCCTACTCTCCCCTAGACAGTATTACCCACATTAACAGGACTGTTAAGTGAAAGAAAAGAAAAGAAATGAATGATACCGAAATTGCATTGTTTTATAAAGCAGCATATGCATAAAGGTCTCATAAATGTTTTATTATTATGGATTAACTTACTGAGTGCTAGGCTCATTAGATAAGCTTTGTAATGTAGGTGATTAAATAGATATTGTGGATTCTACTTATCGTGGATAGATGCTTGAGGTGGTGAAGTACGTCCATTGCAAAAGTTTGCAGTTGTTAGTGCAATTTTGACCGGTGGGCGACCTATGTAAATTGACATGTTTTGTTTGAAAACTAATGTATAATATTATGTTTGGTCGATAACTGTTTTGTAATAACTTGGTTTTAATGTTAAAGTACAAGTATGTTTTGGTTACTTATTACAAATAAAATCGATTTTGATGAAGTTAACTAAAAGCCTTTCGCTGTATTTTATTTCAAGGATTTCAAATTGATAAGTTTTACCTTAAATTGTTTGAAGTTAGTACATGTGTTTACAAAAATAAAAAATTTTAAGCAAGGGAAAAACAAGATGTCACACTTATTGCACGTTCAATAACACTTCTAACAATATTGTACCTAGTGTTGTCCAATCTCTTTTACAGGATTTACAAGACATCATAACAGAAGAAATACCAAAAGAAGTACCACCAATTCGTGCATCAAACATCAAATAAACATAAGCAGGAACTTCATTGCCTAACCAACCTGATTATCATAGCAACACCAAATAGACAAAGGAGCTAAAACGACAAGTAGACGAACTATTGGCTAAATGCTACATTAGAGAGAGCCTAAACCTTTGTGCAATTATTGTTTTTTAGTCCTAAAGAAAGAAGGAGAATTAAGGGTGTGCATTGGTAGTAGAGCTATCAATAACATCATGGTAAAATATCGCTTTCATATTCCTCGTTTAGATAATATGCTAGATGACTTGCATGGTGTATTCTTCTTTTCTAAAATTGACTTGAAAATTGGTTACAACCAAATTTGAATGAAAGAAGTCGATGAGTGTAAAATTGTATTTAAAACAGAGCATGAATTATACAAGTGATTAATTATGGCATTTGACTTGACAAACACTCCTAGTACGTTCATGAGGTTAATGAATCATGTCTTACGTCCATTCATAGGTAAATTTGTAGCAGTTTGTGTTGATGATATATAATCTATGGTATGAGTATTAATAATAATATCTTACACTTAAAAGAAGTATTTCAAGTACTTAAGCAAGAAAACTTATATGCTAATAAGAACAAGTACACTTTTTGCACAAATCATGTATTGTTTTTGGATTATGTTGTTGACTTAGCAAGGAGTACAAGTTGATCAAAAGAAAGTTTGTGATTCAGGAGTTGCCGACGCCAACAAATACCAACCAAGTACGTAGCTTTCATAGCTTGCGAGTTTTTATAGCCATTTTGTTAAAGATTTTAGCACCACTCACCGAGGTGATAAAAAAGAATTTGCTGTTTAAGTGGATGAAAGTGCAGGAAGAAGCATTGGAAACCGTTTTGTCAAAGATCATACACCACTCACCATTTGAAGTTGATTGCAACGCTTCAGCTATAGGGATTATAGCTGTTTTTAGTGCAAGATCACCATCCAATTGCATATTTTAGTGAGAAGTTGGGAGGAGCGACACTTGACTATCCCACATATGCCAAGGAACTCTAAGCATTGGTTAGAGCATTGGAAACATGGCAACATTACCGATTGGCAAGAGAGTTCATCATTCGCATAGATCACGAGTCCCTCAAGTTTCTTAAAAATCAACACAAGCTCAAAAAATGATATGCCTAATGGATGAAATATATAGAGATATTTCCCTACGTCATCCATTACACAAAAGGTAAGGAGAATGTGGTAGTTGATGCCCTTTCTAGTAGACATGTTCTCATTTCCTCCTTAGGAGCTAACTACTTAGATTGAGTTTATAAAAGATACATACCCTAATGATAATGATTTTGAAGAATTATATAAGGTTTGTGAGAAAACTAATTCTGGGTAATACTACAAGAATGAAGGTTTTCTTTTCAAGAAAGATAAATTATGTATTCCTAGTTTTTTTATTAGAGAATTTTTAGTGAGGCAAGCACATGGACAAGGTCTTATGGGGAATTTTTGGATAGCAAAGACCTTAGGTGTCATCCAAGAGCACTTTTAGTGACCATGTCTAAAAAGATATGTCAAAAGGATTTGTAATAGATGTGTTACGTGTAAACAAGATGACTTTATTATGGATTCCACTACTATGTACTTACCTTATGTATTATAATGGATTATTTATAATCTACATTGCATGTCATAAAGGAAGTAAGTGAGAAAGTAAGTGTGAAAGTTAGTGGAAGAGTAGGTGAGAAAATTGGTGAGGTTGGGAGAAGAAAAAATTATGTGAGAAATGAGTACTACAAATATGTAGTAGATTTACCATTTCAAAACAACTTAAGTTTTTAGATTGATATTGTGAGAGCACTTCTCCTTTTCAACGTATGGTTCGATCTTTCATTGCAAGTTCAGCAGCGTCGTTTCAGACTTATCAAATGGAATCTCTTCATTTGTGACGTCTTTCCTATCAAAAGTTCTGAGTCGAAGCTCTTTCTAAGATAAGGTTCAAACACCTATCGGCTTCAAGTCAAGGTTCCATTTTCTATTTATACTTTTTTTTATATTCTGCATTTGATCGCTAATTAATCTTTATCAGTTAAGATCATATTAGGCATCAACAAAAAGGAATAGCAAATGGCCTAAGGAATTCTTGAACATGACCCTTCTTCAAAAGTTCTTTGACTTTATTGTTCAACGCTTTATAGTATCATTGGGATTTATCTTATAAGCGGCTCTATTTTGACAAGATAGCCCCTGGTTGAAAGTTAACTTTGTGCTCAATCCCTCCAAGGGAGGTAATCTAGTCATAACTCTTCTCGAAATACATCTTTAATTTTTCCCAATAGTTATTGGATTTCCTTCGGACAAGTGATAAGTTCTTCCATCAAATCCTGAAACATCAGTAGGATTAGTGGTTCACCACTCAAAACAATTTTTTTAATTTTTTCTTTGACATAAACAAATTTGTATTGGCTGCCTTCTCCCTTCTATAACTCTCATATAAT
>QAOC01021423.1:0-24453 GCA_003255005.1 Begonia fuchsioides
CAAATCATAAATATAATAAAAGTAATCATAATTATTTATATTTAGAGCGGTCATTGAGCATCAGTTCTCTTAGTTGGCTGTAAATTGTAGCGAGCCAAGTCTACAATGCAAATTCATGGACTTCAGTGGGCGACCTAGGCATACCGATGATCGATTGATCATCGGAGGTGCAAAATGTCGTTTTCTGTCATAGAGGGACGGTGAGGAGGTTGTGAGGGGTCCGTCCCTAGTTAGGAGGGGGAAGTTGCTGATTAGAGCAGTCAAAATCGCCGAGATCGATCGAATATTCACCGTTTGTCGGTCATATGTCGTCGTCATTCATCATTCGTTGTTGTCGATGTTCGTCATCGTCATTCGCCGATCAGGAGTCAGAATCCCGACTCCCTCTCTCTCACGGGTGATGCACTTGAGAAATCAAGCAACAGTTATGATGACCATTGCTTAGTGATCGAATGGTCATATGAATGTTGGTTTTTTTTTAACAACAGTCACATGATCGTTAAGCCCTCATAGAACGGTCATAGGACCGTTTAAGCTCCTCATCCCCTCGTATCCTATAAATTTTTCCTTCATCTCTTCATTTTTCTTCACCAACTTTCTCATATATCCTCTCCATTCTCACACAATCTCTCAAAAAATCTCAATTTCTCAATTACACTCATTGGAATTTTTCGCACACTATAAATCAAGGTATGGTAAGATTATCTAGTTGTTAACGTTTTTATTAGTTTAACGTAAATTGCTTACTAACAAAGATTATTTTTCGTAGGACTCGTGTTAGTGGATTGAAAACGCTTTCATTTCTATCACATACTAGTCATTGGTGAATGATATCGATTTATTATATTTTATATTACAACTTTTAGAATTTTTTCGATATGGATCATCGATTTTTTCATATGGATACCTTTAGTGACGATGATGTAGAAGAAATTGAGTCTATTAATCCTGTTTTTTCAATTGGTCAATCATCGACAGAAATATACACATCTTAACTTAAATCTAAAAAAAAAATATATCAAATGTTTGGAGTCATTTTTTAAATAAAACAAATTAATGTATGTGACAAATTAAAAACTAAGACACAATGTAAACATTGTGAGAAACAATACGCATATGGATCGACTACTAACATTATCAGTAGACACTATAAAAATGTTATTTGAACGAGCAAACGAGAGGTAACACACAACTATAATTGAATGCTAGTGGTAATGTTAGATATTTACATGAGAGACTAAGAGAATGTGTTACAAAATTTATAACACAACACGAGATACCTCTATCAATGTATGATAACGAGGTATACAAAACATTTATTCAAGAATACGTTAATCTTAATTTGCAAGAAATTCTGCATAGTACATTACGAAATGATATTACTAAAATATATAGAAACACAAATCTCAATTAATATCTTTATTTTCAAATGCACTTACTATACGTATTTAAATTACTTAATGCACTTAGATTATAGTTGTTATTTTATAATTCATTGATAAAAAGTAACAACTAAATAAAAGAATATTAGGATTTCATAGTTGCAAATATCCACAATCGATATAGTGTAGGTATTCTACAAGTATTCTATTAAAGATAAAATTTTGATTATTATTTTAGATAATGCTTCTGCAAATAGTGTTTGTATTTCTTAATTTTAATTTAGGAGATTATTTTAATCAGATAGTATTCAATCTTCGTTTTCTCACATTCGATGTGTTTGTTACATTTTAAATTTAATTGTTAAAGATGACATCTAATTTATTTCCCCACATATGAATACTATTAGAAATGTAATTTCTTATATTACATCATATAATATAAATTATATTTTAATATATTATACTTTTTTTTATTAGTTTCAGTATTTAGAAAATGAAGGTAATCTAGCATTATTTATTCGAACTTAAATAGGAGGGGTGAGGAAGACTCGTGATTGGATTGTTAGAATATAATACCAGACATTTAATGTTGTCCTGGAAATATGCTTTTCGACATGTTCCATGATGACAGTGTTTAGACTCCATTTGTATGCAGTACTTGGGCAGATTTCTTCCCCGATTTAGTGTTTTAAAAGTACTATTCACATAATAGTACCCTTTAGGGGTAGGAAGATGAATGGAAGATGAATTACTACTACATTACCCAAAAAGGGTTGGTTCCATTTCTAGATAGAAGTGTGAGAATTTAGGATCTTCTCACACACTATCAAGGTCAAAATTTTATATTCTCCTCTGGGTTCTGTCAAAATGTTACTTGTCATTGCCCCACCTTCTTGGTATTGTTTAGGGGTTTTGTTCTCGCTCCGATAGTTTATCTTCCATGAAGGCATTCCTCCTCCTATTGAGGTCAGAATTTGATATTTCTCTCTGGTTCGGTCAAAATCAAACTTGGTTGTTCTCCACCTTCTTGGTCTTGTTTAAGGGTATTGTGATGACTCTGATAGTTTCTCTTCCATGAAGGCATACATCAACCTTATGTCTCTGGTTCTGTCAAAAATTATACTTGACAGTGCCCTCAATATTAACTAAGTCTCTATCCTTCAGGGTCTTGTTTTGGGATTTAGCTGCACTGGATCCTACAGTTTCAACCCTTTAGATAATCTACTTCCCACCGATTCTTCAGGGTCATAGTTTAGGAGGAACAAGGGTAATCCTTAGCAATGGTTATCCTCTGCTAGTTTCCGTACCCTTTTAGATAAAGTTCTCCACACTTATCTTTGAGGTCATAATTAGATATATATCACAGTTCAAGATTTATAACAACTGAGTCTTGATAAGATTAACTAAGTATCTTTCCCCTCTGGGTTCTATCTTAATCATACGAGGAAGTATGCCTAAACATAAGGTTAATGTATGCCTTCATGGAAGAGAAACTATCGAAGCCATCACAACACCCCTAAACAAGACCAAGAAGGTGAGGAACAACCAAGTCAATAGGGGGAGAAATGCCTTCATGGAAGAAAAACTATCGGAGCCCGAACAAAACCCTTAAACAATACCAAGAAGGTGGGGCACCGCCAAGTAGCATTTTGACAGAACTTAGAGGGGAATATAAAATTCTGACCTCGATAGTGTGTGAGAAATCCATAACCAAAAATCGTGAATCAAAAAGCGTGACAAGCCATTTTTCTTTTTCATGTTAGGTGCAAAATCCATGGGTGCCGGAGCTGCAACAATTGCTTCAGCGGGAGCTGCTGTCGGTATTGGAAACGTTTTCAGTTCTTTGATCCATTCCGGGCCCGAAATCCATCATTGGCTAAACAATCATTAGGTTATGCCATTTTGGGCGTTGCTCTAACCGAAGCTATTGCATTGTTTGCCCCAATGATGGCCTTTTTGGTCTCATCCGTAGGCCTTAGGGAGTGAGAGGGGCAAGGGGAATGGCGGGTGGCCCCTTGCGTTAGGATGAGTCCAGTGTAGTCGGATGGAAGGGAAGCGCATATCGGAAACGAATCCGGCATCTATGGAACCCATTGTTTCATCATGCTTCTTTGATCATCTTTGAAACAGCCACGGCCTCCTATTTTTGAACCATTCGTTCTGATCATGATCTCCTAGTTCTGGCCTCGAGTAAAAATTGATGCTTCTTGAGGAACACCGGAGACGGGCCCTGCAGAATCTTTATCTATTTTGGATATTTCTCTCTCTCTCTCTCTCTCTCTCTCTCGTATTTCTTTGCTGAGCTTCTTCGAGCTAGAAATCCCATCCCAAGTAGGTTCTTCGAGAAATGTGGGTGGAATGCGATGTTGGCACCATTTGGGTCTTTGTTTGTGGCGCTATGGTCACCATTAGGGCTCGGAGCAGTTTATGGCAGCAGCACACCTACTTTCTGGGATCGCATCCAAGAGTCTTGTAATGGCCAATTCCACCATTCTAAAGGCGTCTAGACAAGTGAACTAACACTCCTCCGAAGGCGAGATTTTGTAGGTTAAAAGTAGAATTTTCCTAATTACCAAATACAACACATTTTGAGTTATAAAAATAAACAAAATTATAGATGTTAGTCCAACACAGACAATATTTTAATAGATGCATCCGCACATTGTCTACTATTATACTGAAACAGAGAATAATTTTCAAAAAAACAGGTAAAACTCTTGAGTAATCAAATAAAGGAAAACCCATACCCATCGTTACATTACGACGATCCCACATGAAAGAACCTCTTATCACATTTTATAATTAAAAAAGTAGTGAATGTTTTCTCAGAAAAATTTACAGAAGTTTGATGCGTATTCTGTATTAGCCTACTTACTTATCTCTGTTTTCCTCTGGAAAAATAGGGACCCCAATAAAACAGCTATTCCAGTTATCGCAATGGTGAACATGAGTCGTTTCTTTGAAAACACATGAGGCTGTCGTCTTCTAGCTCCTTGGTCTCTATCAGCTTCCCTTGCATCCCTTCAGAACAAAACATTTCAAGTTATCCATTGATCAAATAGGATACACTTTGAAAATTTGAAGTTAATTGCAGCAAACGATATATGGGGTTTAACCTCAATATTATAACGCAATCTCAGTTAACTCAATTCAAATCTTATACTTAAATCTACTGAATGATGGACAAGATGAGAAACACTAAGTTTCAGGAAAAACAAATTCCTTCTAAATGACCTATAAATAAAACATTTAAGGCCGCTTATACCTACACTCAATCATGCAATGCTATTATGACTTAGTGTTGAACTTAACAATATTCATTCACAGCCGAAAAACGACAAAGTCAACCAATGAATTGCATCTTGTCCAACTTAAAGCAGTGATCATGATTTTGATTCAGAATATAACACAATCAGCATTATAAATTCATAAGTAAACTTTGAAAATATTGGACACCCTAGTTAGTGAAAGGGAAAAAACTATTAGTTTTTTTTTTCAGACTTAATATCCACCAGACTGAATTTTATTATATTAGATCCCTGACCTGCCAAAAAATAACTTATCTGTACAATGGCTAAAAATGATTGATAAAAATATAACAGCACAGCCTTTTCATATATTTCAAAATCAAAAAATAAAATCTACCTGGAAGATCCTGCAACGTTATCTGTAAAACTACCACACCTACTTTCATGGTTGTATCTCTCTCGCAGTCTAATATACCTCCGACACAAATGACAAAGCTCTGTCCTGTTCCCACATACTTCCTTAAAGTACAAACCAACTAAAATATCAATATTAAGCCAGAGCTAGATACAAATTGAAAGTTCATTTATGGGAGTATTAACTCAGTACCTGATGCTCAGCTAAATCTATTGCTGGCAAGGGAAATTCACAGAATTCACACGTGACAATTCTTTGGGGGCAATTTTCACCTTTATGAATAGCTAAAATTTCACGCTCTATAGCTGCACTGCAGAGTGAGCAGGGTACCTGCTCAAAAGAACCAAAATCAACCATTTCGTGACCGAAAAACATTGATGTTGACCCATTATTTTTTACATCAACATAAAACATAAAATCTTCGACGTGATTTGAAAAGAATATGATTTAGAGAAATAAACTCACAACCATCCATTAAGGCAATAGACCCTCTCACTAATTCCCAAAAGTTTAGAACATCTTTGCGGACAATATAATGCCAGTTCAAGAATACAAGCTAAAGCTGGCTCACTTTGTGATAAGACTTTACCTATTATAAGGTTTACTTATAATAGGAAACGTTTTAAAAAAGGAGAACCAAGGCGGGAAGAGGGGAAATAACTGTCATCAACAGTTATTTCCATCAAAATGGGCAGTTTCGAGAGAGAGGGGGAAGGGGAATGGCTGCCAAGAGGGAGACGACAGGGTCTCGAAAACCTGTTTGAAGTTGTGCTATTAATTGGCTGTGTAGTGGAGTTTGACATTTTCATTGAGTGTTGTTGCTGTATGGTTGATTTGTAAACGAATTGTGTTATTTCTAAACGTGTGTGAAGTGTGTATTTATCAATTGGAAGTGTGTACTTATCACTTTGCCTATGTGTGAGACCAGGAAATGAGGAAGCATTTCTTATTCGCTTTTTAATGGATTCTTGACCAAAAAAATCATACGCCTAAGAAAGTAATAAGTAAATATCAGGAAAAGAGAAGAGAAACATTGGTCGAATTTTAACCTATGTTCAATTCATATATGAAATTCTCATAGATGCATAACATATATAGGTTTTGTTCTCTTATATCAAGAGTCCTGTAGATTTGACACAAGTAGAACTAATAAAAAATATCATCTTCCAAATAAGGTTGTAGAAACAATCACTATCTTAATGAAGATTCCAGGAGAGATACACGTACTGGCGCGTGAGTGTTAAAGAAATGTTCCTCTGCATGTCTCTTAGGAACCATATCGCCACATACTTTACATTTTTCTAGATTACGGGAGCAGTGAGCATAATGTAAATCAATATTTGAAGAAGGTATAGCTCTGTCACTGAAAAGGGAAAAACAAAGAAGTAATCATTTCAGAACTGCAACATACAGCTCCAAGTCATTTGATACACTTTGATCAAAAGATTTTTCTTAATTCTAATCAATTTGATGCTTGAATTGTGATACTAGCATGAATTGGATGCTTCCGAATTTCAATGAAGGATCCCAGAGGTGATGATAAAAGCAAAAAGGANTAATCATTTCAGATCTGAAACATACAGCTCCAGGTCATTTGATACACTTTGATCAAAAGATTTTTCTTAATTCTAATCAATTTGATGCTTGAATTGTGATACTAGCAAGAATTGGATGCTTCCGAATTTCAATGAAGGATCCCAGAGGTGATGATAAATGCAAAAAGGAGGAGTCTGATCTAAACAGGACTCTTTGATCAAATTATAATTAACAACTCTGAGTTAACCCAACTATTATAATTTTCCAAAATCCTTATTCCAATTCCAAGTGTTCATTAAGCTTTATTGAAGTCAAACTCTAAAAATTAACAAATAAATATCAAACGAAATGTATGCTTATTGTCAGCTAAACTGACTCCATGACGTTATATCATCGGATCAGTGGCCAAATTATAAGATCGGCTATGGTGGAGAAAAACTGGAAGTGAACTCGTTTCCCAACAAACTAATATGCTAAAGCAACAAGAAGAAGAACAGAGATCCCAAAAAAACTCGACCACGCGGCCATATTAACTCGAGAAATCCCATAAAAAGCATAAAACAAAAAAAAAAAAACGAAAATATCCCGTCGATAAAAAGAATAAAATACCAGTGACTGCATATGCGTTTAGCCTCTTCGGATACAATCTCCATGGTACGGGGAAGATAAAGCAGCCGTTAAATCCTGAAAATGAAATACGATGAAAATCGAATGAGCGGAACAAATCAGGAAAATTGCAGACGTTAGAGCAAATTAAGAGGTAAGGAACTGATTGAGCCTCAGATTCTAAAACGAACCAGAAAAAAATATGATTTCGAGGATAGAAGTAAGCTTCTGAAAGAAGAACGAAGAAGAAGGGCAGCTGAGGAAGACTCGAGGAGTCTCTGTTCAACAACTTTAGTTAGGCGTAATGCAATGACTATTAGGAGTAGGAACCCGTTGATACGGAGAACGCCTTTTCCCCACGCGCCACTAGCCCGATTGGTATACACTGCCCTTTATGTAGTAACGTGTACTGGACCGCGTAAAATTGCAAGTTGGCCCAATAGCATAAAAGGCTTCCATTAAAGTACAGGCCCAAAATTTCGGGTTCTCGTAAGGTCAAAACAATATTATTTAAAGGAGTTGTATGAGATTGCCTTAAAATAATGTCGACAAATTGTACGGACAATGCGTAATTCTCCTCGTAAGTTTCATTTTTTATAAGAGTCCTAGGAGTGTGTTGCAGTTATAGATTATTATTACACGATATAAAGTTTTTAAACCCGGTTTTTTTGTAAAATTAAAAAAATAAATATCAATTAAGATAATCTCTCACTCCGGAAAGATTTCCACCCTCTAGTCACGAGCTCTTTCTCGACCTCACTCTCGCTCAGTAGTAGTCTGAGCTCGTTGTTGCTAGCTCAAGCTCTTGTTCGCCTAACAAGTGTTGTCAAATATTCGTAAGTTCGAGCCGCCCATCACAAAGAAAAAACGTTCGAGATACCTGTTACAAATGAGTACTTGTAAAGTTCAAGGGTTAAGATTTTATCCAAATTAAGGTAAGTTTTGAATAAATAAAAATACCATCAAGTAGGGATATGGCATATATTTTCGAGGATTTTTCACATTCTGAAATACAAACGTGGATTGGGATATGAATTCATTTATTTATCATTTTATATTTGAATACAAAAATGGTAATGTGTAAGTTACTCGTGTGTGGATCATAAAACAATATTCAAGATATTGATGGTTAAATATTTGAAGCAGAAATTGAATTATTAAAAAAATATATGTAAGTCTTGCTTGTTTTATATTGGATGCCGGATTAGGATAAAAATAAATAAAGAATTTATCCCACGCGTTGAACGTCGATGGGGAGGGTGGCTGAATCGTTGGAAGAGCCATAGAATTATCAATTTTATCATCTCCTCCCTTCATGATTGGACCACGTGGCCTCGTACTACGAATTTTGATGTGCTATTTATACCTGAAAAAGGACCTGGGGTTCAGATGCACAGACGGAGACCTTCCTTAAATGGTTGCGCCTGTAGCTGCGTTTCTTCACCATTGCACTGCGGAGATACTTCTGATTCCTTCGCCTTCACGCTGCTACCACCGGTACGATTTATTTTCTGCAAATTGATTTTTACATTTTATTCTCTCAAGTTTTGTACGCTTTCATTTTTAGATCAATTTGTCTCCATTTTTACTCTCGATCTCTAGCTGAAAATTCTCTACATCGCTCTAGTAAGGAGAACTTATTCCTGAATCGCGACGCGGTACTCTTTTATGATCCTAAAATTTTGCTTGCTTCCTTTTGCTTTCCATAACTTTCTCCGAAATGGATAAAGAGAGAGAAGAGTAGAGAGAATCCATCTCGCTGAGACAGAACGAGTAGAATGGGGAGGGGAAAGATCGTGATTAGGAGAATCGATAACTCCACGAGCAGGCAAGTTACCTTCTCGAAGCGAAGGAATGGATTGGTGAAAAAGGCGAAAGAGCTTGCAATCCTATGCGACGCGGAAGTAGGCGTAGTAATCTTCTCCAGTACAGGCAAGCTCTACGATTTCGCCAGTACCAGGTCCGAATCTTAACAAACCCTTTCATTACATTAAATTTTAGTTTCGTTTTTCGTCTGGCTATGAATATGCTTACATCAAATCTAGTATCGCTCTTCGTCTGGCTACGAATATGCTTGCATTCAATCTAGTTTCGCTTTTCTTCTGGCTATAAATATGCTTATTCTGCACTTCACTGTTCCAAATATGATGCGTTGACTCCGTTGGTGAATATTTATCTAGTTTCCATTCTATACACTACAGAACATACCTACTCTCATCCTTGAAATAGTAAAAAAATTGAAAAAAAAATATCTTCCATAATTTCGTAAATATAAGTAGTATGAGACATGATTTGTGTTGTAACTATTAGAAGGTAGTGTAACCGACGAATTACTAGTCTGTTTTGCGTTTATACATGAAATTAACTTAGGTGATTTAAGACTATCATTACACAATATCTAGTTTTTGGAGCTATCTATTTTGAAGATCAAAATATTGTTTATGTTGATGTGAGAGCAATGAACTTAATCTCTTCAACTTCAACTCATTTTATGTTCCCTTGAACACAAACTTCTCCAATCTTCAAAAAGGATCCAAAGTGAGTACTTATAAGTTACCATATTATTTTACAATCTTAAAATACATATTCACTTGTCAAAAAATTAATGCAATAAAAATAATAATTAATTATTCAATAGTTTTTACATTAATTATATTTTAATTATATTAATAATTATTTAACATGTCACTGTGTATCTAAGATGGTAGAATAATTGGGTAATCATAGCGATACTCTTTGTTGTTAGGTTTACACATATTAAATTAATTAAAAGAGTATCACATTTGTTGGTGCACTAAGTCTACAAATGTTTTTTTTTCTGTAATTAAGTTATTTATCGTTTAAAATTATTCATAACTTAGTCCAACTATTAGAAATGCATTTCTCATAATACAAGACAACCAACAAATGATTGCCATAGACTATAACATAATGATAATTTGTTGAAAATATGTATGAGGAACCATCATTACTAATACGCCTTTTATTAAAGTATTTATTTTAGAGATAATTTTGTTTTACTCTAATTGAATTTTGTACATGCAAACTGTCATACTAGGCTCTTATGAATAAAGTCATGTTTGTATTCTTATTCTGACAATGTTAAAATATTAGTAGTTGTCTGATTTAATGTAATAAATGAACTATTTATACTCTATTACATTAGCTGCATCTTAATGACATCATTTGGCCATTATTTCAAGATGCTATAATAATCATGGCATTTCTTTTTTTTATTTGTCAATTTAAAAATATTCGCTGTTTCAAATAATTATCGATGCACAATGTTATTACATTAGTTTCTTACATTGATTAAAGTAATTATTGTTTGACAATTCAATTAAAATGCTCCTATGGTAGATTAATAAATTAAAGATAAAATTACTATGAACAATCAAATAAAGACAAAATCTCAACTACCATGAATTTAACAAGATATTCAAGTAAAGTGAAATTCACAAATTGGACCAAAAATAGAACAAGCTCTAGAATCTAGGCTTCTCCCAAAATATAGACGTTTCCTAGATCTTAGGGGTTTCTACTTGTTCAAACACAACAAACTTTTCATAATTATAACTTCAATTAGAATTTATTCTTCTCTTTATCTTTTTGTATCCCTTTATTTATGCTAAAATTTAGTGTTTAACTCAACAATAAAATTAGGTATGATTATGTGATAGTCTGCCTAGAGTTTGGTTATCCATATAACTTGCATGATTTCTGGTGGTGATCCGTTCCTCTCAACCAAAACTTTTTCAGTCTTTCCGTTCTTTCTTGCTCTTCTAATGAACCTTGCACGTTCGCTACATCAGCAACGGTGTCAGTAGTTGCAATCCTACGACCTTCTTGGCTTCAAATAACAATGGTCTTCACTAGGTACAATAGGCAAATCTTGATAGTAATAATTGGTCAGGTAGAAATCTGAAAACTTCATCATTCTAAGAACATGTCTTCGTGTTAAACTTTTCTACGTCCAACTCAACCTACAAAATTAATGATAATTACGGAAGAACATTAAAATCAAAAAATTAGAAGGATGTTTTTATCTTTTTAAGAACAAGTCATGTGATCAAGCTTCTTTTGGTGGTTCATTTGTTGCTCCTAGCAATTTCAACTCTTGAGATACGACAGATCCCGCGAATGGAGAGAAAGTGTTTGGGCTTTAGCAGTTTGATTTGTCTGTACTGATGTCACTTGGTTTATGAAGTATCACATACGTTATCGAGGTGGCGTCTCATTAGCAATCACTACCTCTAGAGTTTTGCGGTGGTTTAATTTTTGCTTTAAGTCTAGTTCTCAGAGTTGTCTGCAATTTGTGAGTCATTACCACTTGATGTGTCATCACTACTCCAAATTGCTTCTGTATTGAACAGAGAGTTCACCTTAGATAAGAAGTACATTTTAGATCCTCGATAGTTCAAACTATATTCGTCTTCCATTTCTTGAACCATGAACTATCCTTTCATTTCTAGCTAGTTTAATAGGAAAGGCGTTGCAACGTATTTCTGCATTTCTAAATGGACCTCTCCACCGTATTTGATAGTTTTTCGTTAGGCTAGGTGTATCTTCTTTAGCCTTTAAGTTTAGGATAGTAAATCGTGAATAAGCAATCATGATCATGAGATTTTAGTCTTGAATCATGATTGTGAAAACAGAAAATTTCCATTTAAATTAAAAAAATAATTGAAAATTTTCAGTTTTATCTTGTAGTAATTTCATTTGACTAAATAGAAAAAAATGAGGAGCCAATTTTTCAATATATTTTGAAGTTTTCTGTTCCACTTTTAGGGTTGGAATAGTTTTTTCAAAACAAATAACATGATCCTAGTAGATCCAAAGAAAAATGAAAAAAGTGGATCAAATCCACCTTGCAATCTTCATCACTTCGAGCTGATTGAATTGTCAGACATCAAAATTTTGGTATGCCAAAGAACCAATTTGGATCGTGACTATAAGTTCAGTTTTTTAGCCACGTCCCCGTAACAGTAGTTTCATTACTTCTATGGAGCCCGAGTTACTATTCTGCCCCATCTCAAGAACATATTTTTGTTTTCTATGCTACGCATCTTGAATATGAATGGTGAGAACAGGAAAACATTAAATGTTATACAGAGAGTTCAATATCGTCTAAAAAGAATATGTTAAGAACGTACAAGTAAATAGTAATTAAGTTTATCTTCTGCTACTATTTTAATTTTTTGGGACAGTTATTAATTTTACATGGTTCATAGCCAAATATTGTCCATTTAAAAACCAACAAAAAGATTGATCTACTACCTGTGAGAGATAATAGTATCAAGAAAATATAAATAATTGAACTATTCACATCTCACTAGTTGGAGCGTTTTGAGATTTTTTATTTTCGATTATATGTTGACTAAAAAATTGTCTGACCTTATAAAAAAGTTGATCACAGCAGCATGAAATCTGTAATTGAACGATACAACAGAACAAAGGATGGATGTCAACAGCTTGGGAATCCAACCTCTGAAGTCAAGGTAATATAAAAATCCAATATTTTTCATTTGATTTTTCTTTTAACGTTCCTAAATTTTCCCCTTTCGAGGGTTTTGGACAAGTAGATAACATTTGTAATTGTCTACACATGCATTACTATTCTGCACATAACCTGAAGCAAATTTTGTCAGTAACCGAAACTGTAGCGTTTATTCTCTATATGAATGCCTGCTAGTGTATAATAAAGGTGGGACTAGAAATGACAGAAAGTGTCCAACTATCATGAAAAGCCAATTTCAGTTCTGATAATCAGTCAACGAAAAGAAAAAAGCACTCTAATGGAATGGAATATGAATCAGCTTTTGCAGATGGAATGTTAAACAGCTTTACCCAATACAATGATTATTTATCCGATCCGAAAAAGTAGTAAATCTTATGACACAAAACCATCCAAAATTTCCTACCAAAATTTCCTAGGATCAGTTGGTCAACGGAAGTAAGGAGTTTATGTGAAGCCTCTAAACTAGGCAAGATAATATTGTTCGCTTTGAGCCGAAGTCTTCATGGATTTGTTCTTGGATTATAATGCCTAAAACGCGTTGTACTAGTTAGATGAACTGTCTCAAGTTTTCATCTTTGGGAGATGTGAGATGACACACCTTCACCCTCTTCGTCAAACAGGTTGCCACAATCCACCCCCTTTAAAGGGTCTAACGTCTGACGTCAACCAACATCATCACGCATTAGGAAGATTGATTTTGATCGCACTAGTTGAGCTATCAATCTACTAACACAATATTGTCTGTTTTAAACCAAAACTTGCACGATTTTGTTCTATGGCTTTGCCCAAAACAGTTTGTACTAGTTATGGACAAATAACTCATTTGTAAAATATGTTCAGTCCTCACCATTAAGCCATGTGAGACTGCATGCCTTCATGCCACATCCCTTTAAAGGTGATCACAATCCATATCTTTTAGAATGTTGTCATAACCCACATACCTTAAAAGGTCTAACGTCTTTATCGAACATAATCAAAACTAAGGAGCCTAATGCTGATATAATTTTTAGAATCTTTGAGTCTGCCTGTACAATATTATTTGTGTTGGGCCGGTGTCCTTGCAGATTTATTTTTGTACTATGCCCGAAATGCATTACTGTATGATGTGAGACTGCACACTTTCACACCCTTCGTCAAACGGGTAGTCATAAATTATTAGAAGGCTTTAAAGATAAATTTGGAAAAGCTAGAATTAGACTATACAAAGATAAATTTGGAAAGCTAGAATTAGACTATACATCGAATCACAAACTTTTGATATCTAAAATGCAGTAAAGTGCAATTAGCCATGAATGGAAGCACAAAGTGAAATAAAATAACTCAGGTTTAGTATGCATCAACATGTTAGGTTACTAGGATTATAGAGTATAAAAGCTTTATCTCGAATGCTCCAGCATATGTGAATTAAATCCTATTAAAACGTGTTTGAATCCCAAAGTTTCTAAAATAAAATTGTATGTTTTTTTTTTTGGTTATGCTGGTGACCCAATTATCAACCAATTCTATACAATGATTCACATTATTTGTTAGTTCTGGCAAAGAGAAGCAGCAATATTGCGACAGCAACTGCAAGACTTACAAGAGAGTTACAGGTACTATTATCTGACCACAAGCTTACATTATTTTACCAGTCAATTGTTGTCAATGCTTGCAGAGCCGTTAAATTTTAATTTATGTCAAACAAATTGAGCTAGTGACTGCAAAAAGAATAAAATTAAGTTCCAACAGAAGAAACAGAGAACTCATACATAGATTACTAGTGATTTTATCCAAATGCCATTCAATCTAAATAAGCTTTATATTTTTTAACGGAGAACTAATTATCTTGCTCAAAATAAAAAAAAAACAGAGCCAAAGGCAACACAGAGATCCTAAGTTTAGACATAATTGTTTCTTCCAAACTAGCTCGTGACTTGGGAAATAAGTTGACAGTTAATGGGGGCCGCTAAGAGATAATAAGACACCCATGAGTTAGATGATAATACAAGTTGAAGGTCCTCTAATTTAAATTTTTAGCACTAAAGATAGCACCAATTATTAAAAAAGAGAAAAAAAAAACTTATCTCATCAGTCTTTGATCATAGGCAAATGAGAGGTGAAGACCTTTCTGGTTTGAGTGCCAAAGATTTACAGAATCTGGAAAACCAATTGGAAAGCAGTCTTCTTAATGTTCGGACCAAGAAGGTGAGAAAACATCATCCTCTCTAACCCTGCAATACACGAACAATTATTCTTGCAAGGCAACTTTGAGGGCTCAGCATGAGTTTTTATTTTGCAGGAAAAGATGTTAATGGATGAAATACAAAACCTAAATCAAAAGGTGAAACTAACTCTTTTTCATTTTTCTACTATAAAGTTGATCAATAGCATTAACTTTTGAGATAGAAGGAATTTATTACCTAGCAAAATATATAAGTTCCGAAGACAATGCACTTGATTAAAATAAGGTATCTCAAAATAACCAAATACATGATTAAAATAACTGATACACAAAACAACAGATTTTTCATTATTTAATCGTCACATCCAGGTCTATGGAAAAACTGGAGGGAAGAAATATTCATTTCTCATAAATAAGGAAGGATCTGTCGACTCTTATGTGTCTGTGAACCTTCAGCTTAGCCAGCCAAAGCAACACAACAATGACGATGAAGCAAGTGGAACAAAGTTGGGGTATGGATATCTTTCATTCACAAATATAATTAACTTCAGCAATTAAAATGACTCCAATGCACATTCTGTTGATGGTTGCATGCAGCAGGCTATAAGTATATAAAGAGAGAGAAGGGGAAACATTTGGAAAGTTGTAGCTTCCTCTTTTTCAAATTGTGATACAAGCTTACAAATTCAACGACGTTTTACCTGAAGATCTGATGAATTAGCAGACACTCAAAGAAAGGAGACATTTCTGTGTGCATGTGAACAAATAATAAATCAGCTATAATTGTGTGATGAATGATGAATTATGACTCATCTACCTGTGTAAAAAATATTAGTTTGCATGGAACAAGGAATTTAAGCTAATCCTTATATGGAAAAAAATGCAATTGACTAATCCTTTTCTAGTTTGATAAGATCTCAAAATTTAAGCTACCAGGTTTTTCAACTGAGCCAAGAATAAGCTCCAACACGACGAGATTACGAGACCAACAGTGCATCTGCAATTTCATTACTAGTGCAATCAGCTGATTTTTAACTTCAAAAATTTGATTGGAGTTAAAGAATTGAAGCCAAAATACCAAATGAAAGTAGATCCATTTTTTTTCATTCCCGAGGAAGTGCAATTTTGCCTGAATCTTGCTCCATAATGGTACGGAACAATAGTCTCATTGGAGTAGATACACCAATCACTTTCCCTTGGAAAATCCAAGGATATATAAGATATCAATAACCCATACATATGATTCGATTAAAATCTGAATAATTAGGAATTCCGCTTTCTATTACAATAAAGAAGAACTCATTCCTTACCAAGTTGTTCTCTAACTCCGAATCCTTTTGGACACATTTCATGGCAGAAACAGCATACATAATCTTTTTAATTTAACTCCCAGAATCAAATCTCCATTCGTCAAGCTTTCATCAGGGATGAAAAAGAGGCAAAGACTATACTGGAAAATAAGACCACAAGCCATTTACCTATTTTCCAGTAAGCTATTCCAGTTCTTAACCTTGGAAAAAGACGCAAATAATGACATAAGAAAAAAATCACTCATAGATAAAGTACGTCAGGCTTAGGATTGACTATTCAGTAACATTTAAGATTGCGTTATTCTAATTTTGGTAGCAGAACTACTAAAGCCACTGGGCATATGCATTGCAACATATGTATTAGACAAATTCTAAAAGCAATTCTCCATCTTTTCTCTTTTATAACCATTGATGCAATGACACAAGTGTCAATACCTCAATTATTAGGTGGTTTAACAGAAATTTTTTCTAATATAACTGTGTAGCCTCCAATTCTCATAATAATATATTGTTCCCTTTGGGATGAAACTCATACAAATTAGTTTTTCAGGCCAGCACAAATTTGTAGTTGGAAGCAAAAATAGAATATAATCATGAAATATTCATTTTTCACTCATACAAACTACAATGTAACAATTAAAGGTTGAACTTTCACCATCAACAAAAAATCGAGTCATCTTTGACTCCACAAGGTGACATGTCACACTCTCCAACCTAAGGAGCCCGATAAGAGTGAGCATGTAGCGGTTTGGTGCAGTTTTGGCTGGGATTCGAACGAACCAGTACATGCTCACTTTTATCAGGCTCCTTAGGTTGGAGAGTGACATGTCAGTGGAAAAAAAATTAAAGAATCGAACCTGAAGCAAACCAATTATTTTGGTTTTTTTTTTGGTTTTTTTCCCTTACTAACATAATTTATAAATTTTTACAACAGTGTAGATCTTTGAAATTTAAACAAAAAAATTTAACTGCACAAAATAAAAAATCAAGCTACAATATCAAATTTAATAAACTCATATCATTCATTATCATCACTAAAAAATTTAACTAAAGAACTCATCAAAAGTCAAAACAAGCTACATTATTAACTAAAATAAAACTATAATATTTGTTATATTCTAACATTAACAATAACTAAATAAAATACACAATCTACTAAAGATTTTAAGTTCAATAAAACAGTTGAGTTATATCATTTGTTAGGTTAGTTAGAATAAAAAAATAATTGAGCGGTTCGGTTTGGTTTTTGTCAGTTTTGAAGGATCCAAATAAAAACCAGAACAAATAACTTCAGTTCCTCATATATAGAACCAAAGTTAGTATTTATATTGTTAAGACATACCCAAACCAACCCATTTCTCTGTTTTCGGTTCAGTTTGCCAATTTAGTGTTGGTTTTGCTCACCATTAGAGCCTAACACCCCTTTTAACAAACTTGCAATTGGATTTGACTCGCTCACCATTAGAGCCTAACACTCCTTTTAACAAACTCGCCATTGGATTTGACTTTGATGCTATGTGACGTTTATAGTCTTCTGCATCTATTCACTTTGAGCCAAAATTTGCACAGGTCAATGATTGAAGTTATGCAAAAATGTGTCGTCTAACGTTCTAATCTGTTTTTCTCAATGCCAAATATAACATTTCACATTGGCCCAACACCTTGCAATTGCCTCTAATTATCTTGATATAATTTTCATATGCTGTTTGCAGCTACAAAATAGGTTGAAATACCATATTTGCTAAAAAAAACAAACATCAGCACGGAAAATATCTTTTTCACCAAAGTTCCAATATAACTTTCTATATCAATCGGTCGAAAATCATATCGAAGAATGGTTAAGTAGAATATAAACCTCTACTAGTGAAATACAAGGAAGGAAATACTTTCTAGTGATTCAAAAATACAATCATGGTTTTCTAAACTTGTTTTGCGGTTGATTAAAAAAATTCAGTCTCCCTTGTATTTGAAATATTGTAAGAAACGACCTAACTATTCTAACATTTTTTTTGCACGCTAGAGGTTTAATAATACATGGTAATGATGAGTTTACTAATTCAAATGTCTACAATTATTGATCACTAATTTTTTTGTTTTTAATCCAGAATATTAGACTCCTTTGATCGTCAGTGAATGACAGATTAACAGCTATCTAAGTATATCGACAGACAATGTAAATATGAAAGCACAAGACCTTCAGATTCTACGAGTCAAACAAACAGAAAAAATGCATAAAGTAAAGATTAAATGCTGCTTAGTGGGTAAAACAAAAGATTAAAGCGTGAACACCAAGGAAATGGTCTCCTATGTCGAAAGAATGTAAGTCCAAAATTATAGATAATTATAGAGGGTATATCGTCTAATTCTTGATGATCACGAGTATAGTTTACTTCAAAAAACTCAAAGAGAAAAAAAGTCCGACATACCTGAATAAAGCGGCTACGCCTTCTTTCTTACATTCTAACAATTCTGAAAGAACAATTCCAGCAAAAAATAGAATAGATGATAGAAAATGGAGCCACTGCTAATCGAAGATCATACGACGAAAAAAACTGAGCAATATAGTAAAAGAATTATGCAAACACAACGCTTCCCCGGTTCTCCAGGAAATTGCAAGAAAAAAAATTACATCTCTTGTATAGGTAAAATTTTCATCTCTTGAAGTTCTACAACGTTCCCATCCGTACGGATTCGAAATCTGGTGGTAGAAGAATCAACCACTGAGAAAAAAAATGGAGATGCGAATTCGATCAACCGATCCAAAAGTAAAGAAGAACGCATAAAACGAGATAGCAACTCCACTAATAACAGAAAACTTCCTAAATCTCCAGTTCTCCTTCTAGACGCAGCACCTGACGACTTAGAGGCAGAACTATGAAAAATCTTGAAAGGTCGAACAACGGCAGAGAAAGGAGAAAGGAGCAAGGAAAGCGCATGAGGGTGGGGACGGTTTATATACGCGACGGAGGATGGGATCCACGCGGAAAAGTAAAAAATTCAAAAAACTATTATTTAATTTTTACTTTTATTATAAAACCAATTGTTCATTTTTACGGCCACGTAGTCTTCTTTTCCTCCTGACGTCTGTCGTCTGCACGTTTTGGGACTGCTGCTGCCTCATTTGATCGAACAGCGATCAGTGGTTAATTAATCCTTCTGATTATCGTTTGTTAATTTGCCACCTCTGCCCCCATCACCGCTCTCCTCCTCCGGCGGCGGTCGTAACGGCGGTGCTTCTGTCTCTAACCGGATGAAAAGACACTCCATTTCACCTTCTTCCTCGTCTTCTTCGCTCTTTCTTGATAAAGATGAAAATGTTTCTTCTGCCAGTGCCCACTCCAAGATTTCCCTTGCTTTATGAGCTTCCCTCTCTGCTCCTTCCCGAGCCGGTAATCGGACCCACCCTGACTCATACGGTTCCCCCTCTTCGCCGGACCGTATCCCACCCTTGCAATGCTATTGCAGTCATTAATGGTGAGATTTGAGAAGAAGGCCCAGTTTCAAAATCGGCCTGCCGCCTCAGCCGCAGATTCTTGGCCGGACATTATCAGATCTCCGGCAAAGATTTTCTCTCCGTCACCGGGCAAGGCTGACAAAGACATGGAATCAAAGAAAGAAGAGAGCTCTGACTCAAAGAGTTTAAAAATGATAGAAGAGCGTCAGAGGGAGATGAACCAGTGGTGGAACGAAGGGATGCAAGAACAAGAAGGACAATGCAAAACGGAAATCGAAGAACTGTTGGAGTTGAAAGGGTGGAGGCAGGGGTGGGCAAACGGTTGGTATTAAAAAAAAAATACTTGGGTATAGGACATGAAACCGTACACTCAGGCCTATCCAAAAAAAGAAAAAATACTCAGATTTGAGTATTATGAGTAATATCCGGGTATTTTTTAGTCTATCCAAAATTTATTGAAAAATTCGTAAAAATACATTCTAATCAGAAGGATTCCCGAATCGGAGTTCGAAGTCTCTGTTTCATAAAAAGTCGACGAACGGGGACTTCCAACCCCGATTCGGGGATCCTTCGGATTAGAACGGAGACCCCGAATCGGGATTGGAAGTCCCCGTTCGTCGACTAAACGGGATTGGAAGTCCCCGAATCGGGGTTGGACCCTCGGCCTCTCTCTCTCTCCCTTGTCGTCTCGCCGATGCCGCGACGGCGACGATCGACAGGTGACGATGCGGTCGACACCTTCTATCGGTTGACCCCTTTAAGAAGTGGTCGACCGATAAAAGACGTTGGTTGTCAAGAAGGCTAGAACAAAATTAGGTACGAGTATTAAACACGAGTATTGAGTATTTTAACAATACTCGGTACCTGTACTCTCTACCCGTTTACCTGAATCCAAAATCTATATGTTTATTAGTTACCCTACTCATACCCGGCTCGAATCTTATAATTTTAGATCAAATCTTAAGGTTCGATTCGGATTGCCGGTCATTAATCCTTCGTTTCAAGTGTCCATGTAGTAAAATATACAAAATCCTTCTCGCCGGATATTGCTGTTTCTACAAACTAGCTTAGATTGACAGAGGAGAAGCATGATTACAAGTTTGAAAGCTCTTATCATTTTTGTATCACCACCAACAGTCACCTCGTCACTAATCCTTAATTCTTAGGATGTCTCTTCTATCCATACAGTTGCAAAATTCATTTTACTTTCATTTCCTATTGAACATTTCTTATGCCTATCGTGCAGCGTTACGCGTAATTTTTCCGAATTTATTTCCTTTTTCTTTATTATTAGATAACGATGATGTCAAAAAATGTTGTGTTAACATCATTTTGCTGTGCACAGCCAGAGATTCTCCAGGCAACCAGAATAATTCAAAAACGACAAAACGCACTCTCACATCTCCTTTTAATTTCTCTCCCTCTCTCTCTCTCTCCTGGGCATTGGATCCTCCAAACCCAAAGTATCCTTTATTCCATCTTGATATTCCTTGTTGATTCTGACATCCACAAACTCAAATCAACAACCAAGGGAGAAACAAAAGATCTGACCAAATTATCTACAGAAGCCTTATGAATCACCTCTCCTAAAAACACCTCGTCTGCAGAAGAGCGAGAGAGAGACAGACATTAATGGAGAACAACCCATCTCCAAGATCCACCCAGAAAGGAGGGTTTCTGTCCTGCTGGGGTTTTCTCAAGATGAAGCTGCCATGGACGAGGAGAGAAGGTCCTAACCCTACAAGAAGAGGGAGAGATGGCCGTTTTAGGTATGACCCTTTAAGCTATGCTCTAAACTTTGACGAGGGTTTAGATGATACAGATGAAGACTACCTTTATCGCGGATTTTCTTCTAGATTTGCTGTCCCTTTATCAAAATCTCACGCTGATAATTAACGAGAATCGGGGTAGTAATTTATGTTCCAGACCACGTCGTGAGTTTGATGATTTTGTTCTTCTACTCGCTCCCTCTTTTTGTCGGAGAAAAAACTGAGGAATGGTCTGTGATACATGAATCATTTAGCTGATTATCCAAGCAAGATAGTCATCCATAATTTGACGATGCTTCAAGAAATAAAGTAACTAGCTGCTTCCTTTGTCACTTCAAATGTGTCATGTATTATCATATCAATACTCAACGTAAGTTTGTTGCAGTACTTAACAATTTCTAATTTGGCGGCATATTTACACGCCACTCGACCAACAATCATGTTTATACGAAGATATTGTAGACGACGATTAGGATAAAGCAATCCCTAAAAGCCAATTCAAGTTATAGAGAAAAACTGTAATGATGGTCAAAAAACAGGACACCCATCAGCCACAATACCCTTCGCCGTCGGACACGAAGCTAAATCACAATGCTCGCCTTCGGCACCCCACCAAGATATGCCAATAAACCCCATAGTCAGCGAGAAGTAAAGAAGCACGCCCATGAAAGCCAATCCGGCGTCCAACCCGGCGTAGAAAACATAACTATACCGATGCCACCATGTTTTCCGGTACCTGAAAACGAAGTAATTGAATACAGTTCCAATAACAATGCAGCAGTTGAAGTTCACTGTAGGCGCAGGTGGTATCGCCGCCGTGGCCCTGAGAAGCACCGGAAGGTCAATCGGCGCGATCCACTTCTGCTTGGGGAAAGCCTTGTGCAAAAGAAACACAAAAACGGGGCCCAGAGTACCGGCGAGGAAGAACCAGTTTTATGAAACCCATGATGTATTCTGTGATGAAGGTCAGACCTGGGATCTGGAAAACAAAGCATATTAGCCCTGTCCTTTCACAAGACCGAGCAAAATCAAGCTCCCTTAACCTTGTCTTGCTCAAAGTTTAACGAAAGTTATTCTCACAATTTACCTGGGTTGTCGTGGCAGTAATGATGCTGACTGGAAGCGTGAATATCAAAGCAAGCCCTGCAGCAAATATGAGTCCCCACCATGGCCGCTGCACTTCATCCTTCATGAAAATGCGAAGCAAAAGCGAGAGCACCATTGAAGCAGCAAGGAGCACGTGAAACCACCAAGTGGGTATGTCTCTGTACTTCTTCATTAGTTTTGTGTGAATGTCTTCCTTCTCATCGTACGAGGCTCGAAACTGTCTATATATATCTATGCTCAACACCATAAATGCAGCTTAGAACCCATCATAACTTTCATATCTAACCAGGGCAGTAAAAGGAGATGAAAATGGTAAAAACATACTTTCCGTTAAACAAAATAACATGAGTGAGAGTACGTATAATGTACTCAAAACCGATCCCATAGGTAAGAGAGAAGAAGACGCTCAGATTGATCCGTCCTTGTTGCTCATATGTGTAAGATTTTAAAACTTTATTTGATCTAACATTAATTTAGATCAATATGCGGAATAATAAATACCTCCAGCCACTGACGATAAACCGGGACAACCGCTTTCCCTTCTTGAAGAATCGCTTCTAAACCTTGATATTTCTCTATTGATGGTGTAATTTCCGTATGAGAAAATAAGCTTAGGGGACCTTCAATGTCGACCCCTATATATAGACTCTTTCCATCAAAGAGTATATATGGAGGGTTATGAATGGACAGTCACCACAATCGCCTCTTTTGGCGAATAGTTACTTTATTGGCGACTCTTGAAAATCGAACCACAATATTGGCAATATACATAATTTCAAAAGACACGAATAAATTATTAATTTGCCAACATTCTCCCACTTGGTCCGGGTTTTCCATCGATCTTTTATTAAGTAAACACAATACATGAATCATAGCGATATGTCCTCATAATAAAATCGAGTAATATCTTCTATGTATCACAATGTATTATGTTACTTCTTTATTGCCCATAAACTTAATGAATAAACCTTATGTTTATTCTAGGTCCAAACTTTATTGATGTTTCTCATTCTTATATGCGCATATAATCAAAACAACCATGAAAAACATCACAGAATTTTATTAAATAATCGTTCAAATTACAAAATTACATAAGAGATCCAAGTCTCATATTATGATCTTTAAACTTTGACGGTGGCATGTCTTTCGTCAAAGGATCTGCTAACATCAATTCAGTGCTAATGTGCTCAATGACCACTGATTTACCCTTCACACGTTCTCTTATGGCTAAGTACTTTATGTCGATGTGTTTGCTTCGACTACCACTTTTATTATTCTTAGCCATAAAATACAGCAGCTGAATTGTCGCAGTACAATCTCAACGGCTTAGCAATTGAATCAACAATTCTAAGTCCAGCAATAAAATTCTTCATCCATACACCATGCAATGTAGCCTCGAAACACGAAACGAATTCAACTTCCATAGTGGAAGTTGCAGTTAGTGATTGTTTGGCACTCCTCCATGATACAGCTCCACCAGCTAACATAAAAATGTATCCGGATGTTGATTTCAATGAATCAACACAGCCAGCAAAGTCTGAATCGAAATAACCAATCACTTCCAAATCATCAGTTCGTCTGTATATAAGCATGTAATCTTTGGTGCCTTGAAAGTATCTCATCACCTTCTTTGAGCTATCCAGTGGTCTATGCCTGGATTACTCCGATATCTTCCTAACATTCCAACTGCGAATGCAATGTCAGGTCTTGTACAAACCTGAGCATACATAAGGCTTCCAACAGCTGAAGCATATGGAATGTTCTTCATTCGCTCTTTCTCAAGATCGTTCTTCGGGCATTGGTTCAAATGGAACCTATCACCCTTCACAATGGGAGCTTTACTTGGTGAACAATCTTTTATTCTGAATCTCTCTAAAACTTTGTTGATATAGGTTTTTTGTGACAGACCCAAAATACCTTGTAATCTGTCTCGATGTATCTTGATTC
>QAOC01021423.1:25246-41469 GCA_003255005.1 Begonia fuchsioides
TCAGCCTTGAAAACCTTAAAGGCTTCTAATGCTTCATCTTTATGATGAAGCAAGTAGATATACATATATCGTCAAAAATCATCTATGAAAGAAATGAAGTATCTAGGACCATATGTGTCTGTAATCGGACTACAAATATCTGTATGTATGATATCTAATATGTCAGTACTCCTCTTTGCACCATTTGTACTCTTGTTAGTCTGCTTCCCCTTAATGCAATCCACACAAGTGTCAAAATCAGTAAAATCTAAAGCACAAAGTATTTTATCATTTACCAATCTTTTAATTCTCTCTATAGAGATATGTCTCAATCTCCGGTGCCATAAATTAGAGGAATCTTCATTTGTAAGACATCTTTTATTGCCAGTATAAACATGCATTGCATTATAAGTGATACTATTTTGTAAATTAAGAGAGAAAAGACTATCAGACAATATACCATTCCCAACAAGATCAGATTTGTAAAATAAACTGAAGTTTACATCTGAAAAGTTAAAGGAATATCTCAACGGTACAAGTCTTGATACAGAAATTAAATTCCTAGAAAAATTAGGAATATAGAATGTATTTTCTTACTCTAATACAAAACCACTACTTAAAATCAAAGTGCATGTTTCAATTGCTTCCACATGTGAACGCATCTTATTGCCTGTATAGATGCATTGCTCACTTCCCACTGGTTTCCTTAGATTTCTCATACTCTGCAAAGTATTTGAAATATGGATTGTAGTACCCGAATCAATCCACCATGTGTCACAAATAGAATCGATCATATTAGATTCAAAACAAACAAGTGTGATTGATGTACCTTTCTTCTCAAGCCAAGCCTTATGTTTGGTGCAATCTATCTTCATGTGTCCCTTCTTTTTACAGAAGAAACACTTGGATTCCTTTTTTATTCCACCATCTTGGATAGGTATTTTACCTTTCCCTTTAATTTCGGCTCGTCGCTGACCCTTTTGTGGTGTTGCCACATATGCACTTTCACTAATTTCCATAGCTAATCTCCCTTCCTCTTGAACACACATGGTCAATAATTCATTAATAGACCATTTATCTTTATGTGTGTTGTAAGATATTTTGAAAGGACTGTATGCTTGGGGAAGAGTGTTCAAAATATAGTGCACAAGAAAAGAGTCAGACATGTCAACCTCAAGTGTTTTTAGCTGAGCTGCAATGTCTCTCATTTGCATTATGTGCTCACGCACACCTCTCACTGATGTGAGTTTCAATGATGAAAACTTCATTATTAGGGTGCTTGCTAGTGCCTTATCAGAAGTCGCAAATTGTTGATCAATAGACTTAAGCAATTCTTTAACATGTTTATGCTCACCAATTGAACCTCTTATACAGCAGAGATCTTAGTCATAATGTACATAATGCTGAAGTGATTACATCGCTCCCAACACTCACTAAGAACAAGATCTTCCTTACTACTGGTAGGAATTATAACTGGCTCATCTTTCCTCATAGCATAATCAATGTCCATCAACCCCATCTTGAGGAGAATATTCTCCCTCCAAGATTTATAGTTTTCACCATTCAATTCAGGAATATTACATTTAAAATCAGAGTAATTGCCAATATTTATAGCTGCAAAAATAAATAGACATGCTTATTATTTCTATAAGAGACTAACAACATAAATCATGATTTACCAATGTACATCATTCTTAAATAATTATGAATCAAGTGACATAAAACTTACCTGTGGGCTAAAGTTTTAATTCAATAAGATTCACATAACTTTATGATAAAACTATCGAATTATTTTCCTTTTCTTAATACCTGTGGGTAAATTAAAAAATATAATTCGATATCTTATCCTAATTAATTATATAAATATAATAAAAATTCCTGTGGGAAAAAATTTATTATATTTGTATAATTAATTACAATAAATGTCATAAAATGATTTTAATACTTAATATATAACTTTAATTAATTAAAGATGCTGTGGCTACTCTTTAATTAAATAAAATTATATTAATCAGTCGACATTTTAATTATAATATTTAATTACAATAATTAAATATAAACAAATATATACATTTATTCATTATCAATCGTATTCTGTAAGTTAATAGCAAGTAAAAACAAACCAGATTCTGAGATCGTGTCTGGCCCAATGGTCTAGCCCATGACCCTGGATTAATGAGGGCCGGGTTCAACCCCCAAGTTACTCATATTTTAGAATTCTGTAAATACAGAAAACTACATGTAGTTTCCGATCCCTAAGAAACTACACGCAGTTTCTGCGTTATTCTAAAATATTCAAGTATGTAAACTTTAACTCGAAAAATCCGAGAAACCCATAAAAAATCCAACGATTTTTCACAATTTCAGACATCATTTTTTAATGTTTTCACTGTATAATGCTATAAATCGAATTTCCGAATGATTTATAACATTTATTTCAAATCGAACACTTCGAAAATAAAACGTTCAATTTATTGAAAACATCAAAACTTTAAAAATAAAAAAAACGTCTAGGCAGAGGCCTTTTAAGGCTGTGATACCAACTGTAAGACTTTAAAACTTTATTTGATCTAACATTAATTTAGATCAATATGCGGAATAATAAATACCTCCAGTCATTGACGATAAACCGGGACAGCCGCTTTCCCTTCTTGAAGAATCGCTTCTAAACCTTGATATTTCTCTATTGATTGTGTAATTTCCGTATGAGAAAATAGGCTTAGGGGACCTTCAATGCCAACCCCTATATATAGACTCTTTCCATCAAAGAGTATATATGGAGGGTTATGAATGGACAGTCACTACAATCGCCTCTTTTGGCGAATAGTTACTTTATTGGCGACTCTTGAAAATCGAACCACAATATTGACAATATACATAATTTCAAAAGACACGAATAAATTATTAATTTGCCAACAATATGCAGCCATATATATCTCAAACTTTCCATTCAATGCCAGTCACGTTATACACTTCTCCCTTAGTATTGAACAAATGCGGAGAAAAGATAGGAAAAGTCTTGGCATCGTACAGATTGGTTCCCAAGTAGGCCACAGGAAGCATCACGAACATGACCAAGAAATAGCCAAAAGCCACGTTAGCAATGGCGAAGAAGGAGCTGACTAAGGGGCTGCCAAGGTACGAGGCTATGACCGACCAGTCGAGAGAAAAGGACCAATTCCCAATCCTTGCATGCCGACCCTATTTGCTGGGCTGTCACGGATTTGGGATATATCCAACAGATCCATGAAATTGTGGATATGGTGTAGAAGAGATAGCCCGGGACAATGTACCATGAGAAGCTGCAGATTAGCACAATTAAGAAAAATTTCCCTCTTGACATGCGATTGCTGTCTTTGTCGCGTAGAGACCTGAATGTAAATTAAAACAGTCGAATTTAGTACTTTCAATAAGAAAAATATTGTTTTTTAGCCGTAACACTCGACTTAAAATTTGTAAAGCTTCTGACTTTGCCGGCAACTCACAAAATTTTGTATTTTTCGGCCAATCATTTATACTGACGTGAAGAAAACAAGTCATCTGAAAAGAGAGACTTGAACCAGACTACTAGGGCACCACATATGCGCTGAATCCACGACGTACTTTCATAGAATCCCGCCCATGCCCATGGATATCCCATAACCTGATAAAAATATCTGTGTGAGCATTTTCAACCCGAATAAGAGAGTGGGAGTGAATCATATAATCCAAGTAGTAGAAAGTAGTTTTTCTTAATGGTAACCGGAAGTTAATTTTCGTTTAGTGGTAAATGAAAGTTAACGGAAGTTAGTCTTAGTGGTGTAAGTTGGTGAGAGTTTTATTTTAGTGACCAAAAGAAGTTAGTGTTAATGGTACATGAAAGTAGTGGTTAAATGGAAGTTGAATCTTCTGAGTCATAGGTAATGAAAAGTTACGTTGTTATGTCTATTTAAAGGGTGTAAGGTCATTTGAAATTTCCAATCCAAGAAGTTGTTTTTCTCTCAAATTCTCATTTTCCATTTGCTCTTATTTTTTTTGTGATTTCCCGGCGAGCTGCCTCCGGCAACATATTTTCGAGCTCCAGCGAACAACATTTGGTATCAGAGAGAGGTCGTTTTATGCCAAAATATCTGAGATACGGGCCGATGGCACTCAACATACAACAAGAGGCAATAGACGGTGACATCGTGTCATTCAAATGTCCACTCTTGACATCGAAAAATTATACAACATGGGCAATCAAAATGGAGTCGATTATGAATGCACAGGGAATCTGGGAAGCTGTTGAATTTGGAGAGATTGCAGACATAAGAAAAGGTGAAGCAGCCCGTGCTTTTATTTTTTAAGCCCTCCCAGAAGATATTCTTTTACAGGTAGCTCAAAAGAAAACGACCAATGAAGAGTAGGACGCTTTAAAGATGCGACATCTAGGTGTCGATTGCGTCCAGAAGGCCCGATTGTAGATGTTGAAAGTAATTTTGAAGTCTTACGAATGGCTGAAAATGAATCAATCGATGAGTTTGCCGGAAAATTGAGTGGCATAGCGACTAAGTACGGTAAATTGGGCGAAACTTTGAAAGATGTTGCACTTGTGAGAAAACTTCTTGATTCTGTGCCATACAAATTCATTCAATTTGTTGCATTAATTGAACAATACTGCGACATTGAGACAATTTCGTTCGAGAAAGCAATAGGGAGACTGAAAGCTTATGAAGAAAGAATTGGGCATCGAAGTAATAAATTTATTCCAGAAAGTCAACTTTTGTTTTCCCTTGGTGATTGGCAAGCCAGAAAAAAGGAGGCAAGCAGTGATCACGAAAAAAACAAGGAACAAAATTCCTCTGGTACTGCTTGGCGAGGGCGAGGAAGAGGACGCGGCAGAGGCCGTGGACGAGGGACAAGTGGAGACAGAAGATCAAATACATCGCGGCAAGACGTTGATGGAGGAACCAACAACAAAAAAGATAAGTCGCATATAAGATGTTTTAATTGTCAAATTTTTTGACATTATGCTTCTGAGTGTACCAGTCCAAAGCAAAGAGATGAGAACATAAATCTCGTTAAAAAAATGAACATGTTCTACTGATGGCGGATCACACGGAGAAGTCGTGTGACATGTTCTTCCTCAATGAAGAAAAATCAATGTCACAGCAGAATGGAGAGGAAAATGAAATGTGGTACCTTGACAACGATGCCAGTAACCACATGTCAAGTAGAAGATTCTGCTTTGTTGAACTTGATGAAAGCATTGTGGGTCGAGTTCGTTTTGGAGACAATTCCACAGTGATAATCAAAGGCAAAGGTACAATTATCCTTAATTGTAGGAATGGAGAACATCGGTTGATCACCGATGTTTATTACATACCTAGCCTACACAATAATATTTTGAGTCTTGGTCAAGCAACTGAGGCTGGATGCAAAGCAATACTCGAGGGAGAATATTTGAAGTTTGACGACAAGAGGAAAAACTTGCTCACAAAGGTGTGATGATCAGAAAATCGTCTTTACAAGACAATACTACACACTATTGATCGTGTTTGTCTCTCAGTCAAATTGGATCAAGAGGCATGGCTATGACACACACGATTGGGTCACCAACATTTCCAAGTAATGGAAAATATTGTGATGAATAAGATGGTCCGAGGAGTGCCAAAAATCCATCACCCAAATCAGGTGTGTGAAGGGTGTTTGGTTGCCAAACAAAATAGAACACCGTTCCCGCGAGAAACGCTTCACAAAACTAGCAAAGTTTTGGAGCTAATCCATGGTGATTTATGTGAGCGGATCAATCCACCTACACAAGCAGGTAATCTGTATTTCTTCCTGCTTGTAGATGATTTTAGCCGATTTATGTGGACTTACATACTAAAGAGGAAAGATGCAGCCTTTGAAATATTCATAAAATTCAAAGCACAGTTTGAAAGTGAAAGTTTGCACAAAATTCAAACTTTCAGAACCGATCGTGGAGGATAATTCAATTCAAAATTGTTTTTAAGCTACTGTGAAGATGAAGAGATTCAGCAACAGTTCACAGTACCCTATACTCCACAGCAAAATAGCGAGCTGAGAGGCGGAATCGCACAATTCTTGACACAACTCGAGCATTGTTGAAAACAATGTCTGTAGCGACATATATGTGAGGAGAAGCTATTAGACATGATGTATATCTTCTCAACAGATTACCTACCAGAACAATCAAAAGTGCAACTCCTTATGAAATTTAGAAAGGAAAAAAGCCGAATTTGGAGCATCTCAGAGTATTCGGGCTGTGTTGCTCATGCTAAGGTACTATCTCCCCTCTTAACAAAATTTGATGACCTGAACATTGTTACAGTTCATTTGGGAATAGAACCAGAATCAAAAGCATATCGGCTCTATGACCCAAAGCAAAAGAGAAAGATGGTGAGTCAAGATGTTGTAATCGAAGAAAACAGGAGGTGGAATTGGGATGAACCGTCCAGAGAAGATTTTGTTTTTCAGAGATGTGCTCAAGTCCAAGCAGTATACCGGAGAATCTACAACGATGACTTTTAATTATTGGAGTTTATGTCGATGACTTGATAATTACTGGATCAAAGGAGAAACATATTCAAAACTTCAAGAAACAGATGATGAAAGAGTTCGATATGAGTAATCTTGGATCGCTTCATTGTTATCTCGGCATTGAGGTACAAAATTATGATAATGACATATGTTTAAAGCAGATAGGGTATACAAAAAGAATTCTAGAGATTGCAGGGATGAGTGATTGTAATCCAGCACATCACCCTATGAAAGAAAAATTGAAATTAACAAAGGAATGAGAAAGATAATCTGTCAACGAAACAAGATACAGACAACTCATTGGTTGTCTCAAGTATCTAATCCATACCCGACCTGATTTAGCTTATTCTGCTTGTGTCATATGTAGGTACATGAAGGCACCTAAACAGAACCATCTTCAAGCAGTGAAACACATATTAAGATATGTGTTATGAGTAATCTTGGATCGCTTCATTGTTATCTCGGCATTGAGGTACAAAATTATGATAATGACATATGTTTAAAGCAGATAGGGTATACAAAAAGGATTCTAGAGATTGCAGGGATTAGTGATTGTAATCCAGCACATCACCCTATGAAAGAAAAATTGAAATTAACAAAGGAATGAGAAAGATAATCTGTCAACGAAACAAGATACAGACAACTCATTGGTTGTCTCAAGTATCTAATCCATACCCGACCTGATTTAGCTTATTCTGCTTGTGTCATAAGTAGGTACATGAAGGCACCTAAACAGAACCATCTTCAAGCAGTGAAACACATATTAAGATATGTGAAAGGAACAATATATTTCGGCATTGTGTTCAAGAAATATCGAGATGGAAAATTGATTGGCTATAGCGATAGCAATCTGGCCGGAGACATTGACGATCATAAGAGTACAAGTGATATGATGTTCTATTATTCAGGAAATCTGATTGCTTGGTGCTCTAAAAAACAGAAGATCGTAGGTCTATCATCATGCGAAGTTAAATTCATGGCGGCAAATGCAGTTGCTTGTCAAACAATTTGGGTAAGGAACTTGCTCAACGAATTAACCAGAGAAGTAACCGACGAAGTGTTATTGCGTGTTGACAACAAATAAGCACTAGCTCTAATGAAGAATCCAGTGTTTCATGGAAGGAGCAAGCATATCGACACGGAGTTTCATTTCATCAGGGAGAGTATTGAAAAGAAATTGGTGAGAGCATAACACGTTTGTGAAAAGCAACAATGTGCAGACATTCTCACAAAAGCATTGAGAAAAGTTAAATTTGCAGAAATGCGAGAACTCTTAGGTGTGAAAAAGCTCAAATTTTCGTACTACGATTAAGAGGGAGATTGATGCATGTAATCCAAGTAGTGGAAAGTAGTTTTTCCTTAGTGATAACCGAAAGTTAATTTTCATTTAGTGGTAAATGGAAGTTAACGGAAGTTAGTCTTAGTGGTGTAAGTTGATGAAAGTTTATTTTAGTGGTCAAAAGAAGTTAGTGTTAATGGTAGATGAAAGTAGTGGTTAATGGAAGTTGAAACTTCCGAGTCATGGGTAATGAGGAGTTACGTTGCTAGGTCTATTTAGAGGGTGTAAGGTCATTTGAAATTTGCAATCCATGAATTTGTTCATTATCCATTTGCTCTTGTTTTTTTTTTTTGTGATTTCCCGGCAAGCTGCCTCCGACAACATATTTTCGAGCTCCAGCAAACAACAAGAAGAAGAGAGACCTGTAACGTGATAATGAGAATCCAACTAGCAATGAAAGAGATTTTTTGATGATAAAAAGCCTTAATAATATCCACAATCCCGATGGCGTATGCGGCTCTTCCTCCGGTGGCGGAACCGGTGTTGGTAAAAATCGAAATCAGAACGTGCTCCTTCGTGTTGAACGGGCCAGAGTTTAGAGAGAACTCTCTATTCCCGAACCCTGGGATTCGAACCGTCGTCGTCGAAAGCACCTTGGCCATAAATCGTCCGATTGGAAGAGTCGCAATCTGGACGGAGATCATCGAAATCACGAGTGGCTCCGTCCGATAAGTGAAAAAGGTGTTGAGAAAGGAGAGAATAACGCATGATAGCACGCCCAGGAACCACATCCGAAAAGTCCATACCGAAAGCGTCTGATCGTCGTTGCTCCTCGATCGGATACTCTTCATTTTCGTCGATCTCCGCAGCTTTCCCGGCGTCTTCTATTTCCATGGAAGCCAGCGTTGCTGAGGGGGAGCAGGAATAAGGGTTCAAGGTTCTTCAAGGAGTTTTGTTAGTTGTTTACCAATATAGAGAAGAATCTCGGGAAAAACTGTTATGATTTGAAAAAGCGTTAATTTTTCGCCACTGCATGCTGCATGGAGTTGTAATAAAATACATAACTAATTCAACATTGATCAAAGTTTTATTTCGCTATCCTCCTTTAAATTGTAAACAATGAAAAATTCTAGTGTAAATATTTTGTATTAGTTGAAATAAATTTTTATCATTAGTTGCAAGTACAATATCATATATGTATAAATTAAAAAATAAATTATAATTTTATTGATCTTTTGATATATACATTGATTCGTGATATTTTCTTAAGTCAAACGAATAAATAAATATAATTATAATTATTGCTTCAATAACTAACTTTCTAATAGTAGAAACTTTTTAAAACATAAATTTTTCAAAAACACCAAAACTAAGACAATTTCAACTTTGATACAAACGGTTATAAAACTACATTGGTCAAAACATATTTTGTGAAAATTAAAGCTTTAGACCATAATTCAAAAAAAGATGAATTATACTTCTAGTCATTGATGTTTGAAAACTGAATTATTTTGCTTCAGAATTTAGTCATTTCTAAACTTTCACAGTCCCAATACAATTGTGTATTTTCTAAATGAAAGGTAAAATTAGGAGACAAATTTCTCTCCTCACAACAGCAAATCTCTTTTCGTTCGATTGGATGCACAGATGCTTTCATCAAGAAGATAAATAGAAGAGAGAAAGAAGACTATCGATTGTATTAATGCTAGCAAGATCCGAACTTCACGGATCTTGCTGAAGACTTCGTGGAGAAACAATCGTCAACAATTCATAATAAATTATGGGTCCATCGCGTTTATTAGGGACTGATGTGCAACGGGAGCACACCATGGAGCATACCGGGCAATCCCTTGATATCCGGCGCGATCCCCCGATTCCCGACGGCAATCCAAGATCTTCTCCAAATTCGCCCGAACAAATCCGTGATAGACCAAGATTTCAGCCAACTAAGAGTGCATAAAATCCACGAGAATCTTCCCGAAGCCAATCCGAAGCGTTCGATCAATCTAAGGGCCGAAAGCATTCATTCGTTTTTAGTAGTTTTATGCCTTTAAATAGTGTAATCGACCTCCACTTTGAGGCAGAGAGAATTTGAATAAAAATTGTGCTTTGCACCTTCAAACCTTTGGTTGAAGCTCCCTCCGACGTTCCCCTCCGGTGAGTCATATCCGGCCGAGTTCGTCAACCCTCGAGCGTACGATCGGTGAGTCACATCCGAGTGCACCCGAGGTCTACCTTTCTAAACACTTTGATTGCTCAAGTGTTTAGATTGTCCGACCATCTCCTTCCCGAATTTCCATCCCATTACACTTCCGCACCCCAACTTTGAATTTCGCCCGAACCATTTTTGTAAACGCCGTGCACGACATCCTCACCGGATCCCGTTTACGCGCTTTGTCCGATCACGGTGCGCCGCTCATCGTTTGACGGCACATCAGGGACCAACAACTACACTCTTGTGACTCCTATGTTACAATTTATTGAACATCTAATGCGAAAAAAATATTGAATATTGTTAAGTTTGAAAAAGACTTAATTATGTCTATTAAATTTATGAAAATTGTTAAACCTTAAGTAATAAATTGAGGGATTTTATGCTAGAATCTGTGTTTGGTGTTGTAGCTCACGCTACAGCACAGAATGCGCGAGCAGTTAATGAAATCACGTTAATTTTGCTAATTTCGGGAATTATGTTGTCTATTCGATTGGTTTCCTTTTATGCAGAGATTATGCTGGATAAGAATGGAAAGCAAAAGCTGAAAGAAGATAAGATCAGATGAATTTAAATGGCAAATTTGGCAGATTGGAGAAGAAAATCTCCACAAATCAAGGGATTCCTAATTCAGTTTTGGAGAAAGAAGCTAGCTGCCATGATTTTAAATTGAGAGCCAAATCCTGAAAAAAGGAACCATTCAGATCTAGAGAGGAAAGATAGACAGAAACGCAGAGGAGACGCGGCCACGCCGTGCGATTTGATACGGATAACCGGAGCCGATTCAAGAACTTGCGGGACGTCATCGAGATTTTGAAGAAAGCGACGGTGAATCTGTTTATATCTTTTTAGCGTGCTGTAATTATGTTTACCAAACATATTTGCGTTGTTTTTAATTCAAACATGAGCTAGGTTTTATTAGGTTGGATTTGGGAAGTACCCGTTTACGATTTCTCGGTTTTTAGCTACTTGAGTAATTTAACTAGATCTTAATTGTTTATCGTGTATAATCTGGACGCCACAGTTATAACAAAATTAGTGAGATCTAAAACGCCATTAGAAATCATTTAGAAATTGGTTAAATTACTCGGATTGTTAATATTTGTTTTGAATTTCAACAAAATCGTTTTTGTTTAACTTAAACGATAGCCGAGAGTAAATGATTAGGATTTGTAATTAAAGTGTTTCGATCTCATTGTTCTTGCCATGATGAGAAGAAGGTGAGAGAAGAACCGAATCGATAAGCGACGCCAACCATCGATTAATTCGAATTTCTTTCCGTCAAAACGTGCTGCAGCGCCCCCGTGAATGAATAAATAGAGAAACTCGAATCTAACCTTCATTTTTACTGAAGTTTGATTAACTTTCCTTATTTATTTTAATTACATTTATTTAGATTTTTATCCAAAAAACCATTCAAACTTTTTATCAATTTTTAATTAACTATTTTACATCGTATTCGAAAAATATTAGTTTTCATTATCCTCGTGAGATCGATATCTTTAATATTACTTGACTGTGCACGCAATTTTTAACGATACATTCGCACCCAACAAATATTCGTTAAGACATCAAAGAGTTTTCAAATCAAAGATGTTTCAGTTGTTTCCCGTTGTTGGATCGTCTTTTGCAACCCTTTTCTCCGTGTATTTATCCGAAGCAATATTGCTAGGAAGATCAAGCCCCCGAGGGACTCTTCCAGGATAATTTGTAGTCGAGGAATCTGAACCCATCATGCTGCATAAATTTAAACATAAGTAAGTTGCAATCGTTGAGAAGAAAATTCGGTTCATGTTTCACAGCAAATGACACGACTAACCTTCTATCAACTATAACCAAGGAGCGAAGCTCACAGTTAGCAAACCTGCAAGCAGGGTGATAAAGACATTGACTATATATTCTAATAGCAGTTGAATTGAAGTAACAAAAAAAAAAGAAGCAAAAGAGCACTCACGGTTTACAGATCTCATTCTTTACAGATGGATGACAATCGTTTCCGAATGCGCTCAAGGTGCGCAACAAGAACCCACTGTGGGTAACAATTGCTATCTCCTTCTCTTTCCGAGTCCAAATCCTGTAATTTTCAATTGGAACAAACATGTGAAACTTCACTGAACAGAGCTAAGCTAGAGAGAGTTTATGAGGACCAAGCCACAGAGTTAATTTTCTCAAAGTATCTGTTGCGTGGCAAATGCTTCCATCTTTGGTATGAACGATAAACGGAAAATAAAAGATAAAGAAGACTCCACGGTTGGCGGTTGCCGTCCGGAACCACAAGCTAGAGCTCGGAAACACTACACTCTCTAATGGAGGAACAAACTAGTTTCATATTCAATATTCAAGATGAGAATTACAAACTCTAATGACCTCTATTTATAAGAAGATAAACCTATATAAAATACCCAAAATACCCTCATAATATAATTAACACAAATAATAATAATTCTTAATAATATTAAAGAAAACTCTAATTATATTCGCAACAATACTCCCGCCTTCAACATCGACCTTGTCCTCAAGGTCGTGAATCTTCAATAATCTCCAAAGCCCATGAGAAATAACTTCCGGTCCATCCAACTAAATGGTCCGACTTTACGCCCATATAGTAGTGTATATTGCTGTGAAAAGTAGGATTGGTAGCACGATCCCAAACAAAATCTCCAAAAAATGCTTCCCATCCTTGCTGACCAGGATCCCATATAAACACCCGTCCACCAAGCCTCCAAGATGCCAAATGATTGCTATTTTTTTCCCTTATTGACCTAGGCCACCAGGAACTTAAAAGGTGCAAAACATGTAGCAACAACTTTAATTCCCACCTCCTTAGAACACTCTCTCGCCTTCCGGAGTAGAGTTTGGCTAAAAGATGAATTTGTGCCTCTGGTTCATCAACAGCGTCCTTGTGCACAAAGGAAAAATACACATGTAGGGAAGACCACTTCCTCACTAAAATTTTATTCCTCTTCACTTTGGTAGCCCAAGTAAATAAAGAACATCTATATACAGGAAAAGTCCTCACCTTCTGAGCTAGGTCTCCCTTCATGTTTTCAGCCCAAGCCCAAATATCATACACTTCTTCCTCATAATTAGGGCATGGTCCACCAAAGGTCTTCTTAAGCGAACGGTGAAGCTCATTCTCCTCTTGAGCCTTCTTGTTTTTGTGGAACCGTTTTTGTCGATCACTCACTCTATGATCACTCACTCTATGTTTCAGTGAGCATTTTTCAGGCATTGTTGGTGAAAGATGGGGTCGACATAGAGTAAGATTGACCCAGAACGAGCCCTTCTCATAGCATGTTTTGAATGTCACTTTTCCAGCGACACAAGAATGCAAATACTCATCTCTCCTCTGTCTTGTTTTCTTTGTCCCGCCAATCTCAGGGGCTGTTGGTCGGCGACTCCTTTTTCCCACGGTAGCCTCCATTCGTGACGACTGGAGCTTGGTAAAGTTAGCTTTGCGTCACTGGAGCCGAAATCTGTGAAGCTGAGGAGGTTTCCACATGTAAGTTCTTCTACTTTTTTTTGTTTGTCTTCCAACTCCACTTGAACATTTGTGAAGTTCAACTCCCGTTCTTCTTCTTCTACCTCCTTCGCTGCCCAAATTTCCTTACCAAAAGTTTTCTCCAATTGTCCAAGCAAAGTATCTTTCCTTATCGGAGTAAAAGTTGCTTGAGGCAGACGCAACACTTGAATTCCATGAATCTCCCAACAAGCTGGATATTTTTTAGTAGCTAACTTTAGGGAATTCTTATCTATGGGCTGACTTTGAACCTCATCTTGCGTACGATTAAATAGAAGTAATTGGTTGTACTTAAGCTGCCCAAACCCAAATTGTCGCATGGGCTTCTCCAAGACGTTATCCCAGATAGGGTGCACCTTTACTCTCTTTTTTACTTCAGCTACAAAATTGTGGCCCACTCCAGAATGAATGTAACCCACTGAGAATGATATTTCTCTCGACCCCATATGAAAATCTGGAACCCTAAATACATTTAGGGTAGTTTCAGCCGCCACCCCTCTCCAAAATATTGCATACCAAACCCAACTTAAATGCCATAACTCTTTAGATGGAACCCAGCCCGTCATACAAGGGTTATTCTCTAGGTCTATAGCCCAAGCCCATTGATACCTTTCTTCACAGCTACTAAGGCAGAAACATAATTCCCTTTCTTGATAACCCCATATGAACGTTGGAGAGAGAGGAGTGGGGGACCCCAAACCGACAAGCTTCCATCTTCTGGTATTGCCCAGTAAAAGAACATAGAGTTGTGATCCACTCTGCTCCTACATCTCCGGCAGTTCTGGCAAATGTTGGCTGCCTCCAACCCACACTCAAACAAAGCTTGACAGCGCTATATAAATCATGGGCTGTTCGGCGGCTCCCACGTTCACGGTTCATGCAGATGAGGTACGAAATCATTCTGAGAAATTGTTTTTCGAGAGCTGACAGGATCTCACGGTCGAGGTGCGAGATTTGGCATTGTCGGCTGCCAACCGCATGTTCTCCGGCGAAGTTAGCCGGAACCATTATGTGCAAGGCTGTTCGTGGGATCTGTCGGCGGCCGCTGATTACCTTTCTCAGGGAAGGCGTTCTGTCCTAGCTCAGTGTCCTGAACGTTGAGCCACACGGCAGACGCCATTCGCGCTAGGGGTCGGCTAGCAGGTTTGAATTTTCAGCCCTCAGACGACTCTGTCCCGACCTTCCTTCACCTCCGTTATCTTTTCTCATTTTTTTCTCTGTTTGTCGAGTTTCATAAAACTCCTGTTGCAAGAGGAATTTGGTGACGAAGGAGTTGTCCAAGTTTTGAGTTCTGTCTGAGCCTTGTCTTGTTGGCTCTTGCAGAGGAAACATTGATGACCGAGGGGTTGAGCCATCTGAGCTCGGCTCTGTAACAGCCGGCCATGAGGCTGCTGGTATTTCGCTCCACGGTGGGCGCCACTCGCGGTGCCCATTGATTGCCAGTGCTGCCCAAGAGCGACAGTTATCTTCCCCCTGCACTTTTTCTTGGCAACCCTCAATCTTCACATAAATATTTTCAGAGATACAAATTCCCAATCGTTATTTTCTTTATCCGTCTCTGTTTTCTCTTTGCCGATATTACATTCAACTCCACTGTCTCTAGTTCTTGGTTGGGCTTCTCCGTGACTTTAGTTTCTTGTACACCCTCATCAACAGCTCCATCTCTTTCGTGAACCAGTGTCTCATCTTGACTCTGCAAGACCATGATATTGCAATCAATGCTAAATGAAGACTTGATGTTACCTTGGTTTGTTGTTTGATACTCCCCTTTTGAGGGTCTTTGCTTATCGGATTCCACTGCTGGCTTCTTCCATGTTGCTTGAAGTTGTAGTAGATTTTTTTCAATCCTTTCCCACACCACATCAAGATCAGAACGGCTGTGATACCATTGTTGCGTGGCAAATGCTTCTATTTTTTGTATGAACGATAAACGGAAAATAAAAGATAAAGAAGACTCCACGATTGGCGGTTGCCGTCCGGAACCACAAGCTAGAGCTCGGAAACACTACACTCTCTAATAGAGGAACAAACTAGTTTCATATTCAATATTCAAGATGAGAATTACAAACTCTAATGACCTCTATTTATAAGAAGATAAACCTAGATAAAATACCCAAAATACCCTCATAATATAATTAACACAAATAATAATAATTCTTAATAATCTTAAAGAAAACCCTAATTATATTCGCAACAGTATCCCAAACAATGTATTAATAACGTAGGTAGAAAGCAAAATGGAACAATTCATGGCGATTGAAATAACTTTTGACAGGCACGAGGTAAAAACTCAAAGAAGAAGCAAGGTCCAAATATAAGACTAAAATTCAAGTTCAAGGTACGTAGGCTCAAATCATTGAATATGAAAAATCTAAGTCACCAGTTTAGAAACTTCAGTCCCCTCGCTGCAACTTCCTCTATTTTCTCTCTGACTTCAGCTTCCCACAGGGTATCATCATCGCTTTCTATCTAAGAAAAATGAAGGGAAAAAAATCTTAGTATGAATTAAATTAAAAGAATAAAAAAAAATAAAGATAACATTGTGTTAAACTTGCCAGTGAAAAATCAATAGCAGGAAAAAGATGCTTATACTCGCTAATGCTTCTTCTCTTATCACATGGATGAACTCCCTGCATTATAAACCATATTATAAAATAAAATAAAAAACATTTAAGAGAAATTGCGATACCTCCTTTCTTTAACTTTGTTTT